>WBZZ01003082.1:105000-152500 GCA_019918135.1 Paulinella micropora | reverse complement strand
CCATACATTAAACCCCCCCACCCCCCCCCCCCTCAACAGACACACACACACACACTCTGTCTCTCTCTCTCTCTCTCTCTTTCTCTCTCTCTCTCTCCTATGTCCGTGTGTGTTCAGTTGCTGTGTGTGTCTGTGTTTGTATATTTATGTATATGTGTGTATGCAATTGTTTGTTGCTATTCACAACGAAGTTCCGTCACCTGTGTGTGTGTGTGTGTATGTGTATGTATGTGTGTTTTCGTGTGTTTATGTGTATCTGATTGTGTGTGTGTGTGTTAAGCTGTTTGTGGCTAGTCACAATCAGGCCTCCGTCACCGACTGCATCACCTACCTGGACCAGGTCTCTCTCTCCATCTCTCTCCATCTCTCTCTCCTCTCTCTCTCCATCTCTCCATCTCTCTCTCTCTCTCTCTCTCTCCTTACATGATGAAAATGCAGGAGAACATCTATGAATGTATAAAGGATCTCTCAAACCTTGTGCGTCTCTGTTGACATTGTAACCGTGATTGCCAAGTAAAATGTTGGCAAAATTTTTTAAAATATTTTTGCTGTTTGTCTGTGTTGTTAGCATGGCATGAGCAGAGACCACGTCTACTTTGGACAGCTGCTAGGTACACATACATACATACATACATACATACAACACAATACATATGTATACATACTGTTTTATGTATGCTATTATGATAGGGATGGCAGACCATCTGACCTTTGGTTTGGGTGCGCATGGATACAAGGTAATCTACACATACATAGATACATACATACATACATACATACATACATACATACATACATACATACATAACATACATACATAACATACATACATACATACGTACATACATACATACGTACATACATACTGTATGTCTGCATATACATACGCGCCTGCGTTTGTGCGTTTGTGTGTTAAGGCGTATAAGTACGTTCCGTACGGACCCCTCCATTCCGTGATGCCTTATCTGGTCAACTTTCTTTTGTCCCTCCCTCCCTCCTAGTTACCCTCCCCCCCCCCCCCCCCTTGCCTCTCTCTCTCTCTCAATATTCCTGTTTGTCTCTCGATTCCTCATATTGCCTAACTGCCCCACCATTAATTTGCTGTCATTAGCCCTTCACTATCAGCCTACTCCCCTTCGTAGAGACTCACACATGGAATAAATAAACAAGTAAGACGGGAAACAAACGTCACAATTTTGTGGCGTTTGCGGTGATTTCCCGGAAACTTACCACATGTTGCATGCCGTCTCACCTTTTTTTTTTTTTTTTTTTTTTTTTTTTTTTTTTTTTTTTGGCTTGTTGCATTTCATGCAGATTCGGCGTGCGATCGAAAACAGCAACATTATGGGGGGCGCTACCCGAGAACGCAAGTAACTACACCTATCTACACCTACGTATCTACCAATCTACCTACATCTTCCAATCAACCAATCTACCAATCTAGCAATCTAGCTACCTCTTATCTATCTATCTATCTATCTATCTATCTAGTAAATATTAAATCTATATCTGCGCTGGTACGTAGGCTCATGATGGGGGAAATCCGTCGGCGCATGTTTGGTTAGTGGCACGTGCACGGGACACGATGGAGCACGTGATCGGGAGTTGCAGCAAGCGATGGAGCACGTGATCGGGAGTTGCAGCAAGCGATGGAGCACGTGAGATAGCGTGCAGAGATGGCACGTGATATAGAGCACGTGACCACGCGAGATGGCATGTGATAGAGTGCACGTGATCACGAGAGAATGGCAAGTGATGAAGCACGTGACCGATGCGAGATGGAAAATGATGGAGCACGTGACCATGAGAGATGACAAGACTGCCGCACGTGGCTATAAGAAATGCACGTGCTGGAGTACGTGACACTGCGAGATAATGGAGCACGTAACATGTGAGACGGCACGTGATGACCCCGGAGCATACTAGTAGACTGAAGACGTAGCCGTAGTGTGTATTTGTGTGGCGAGTAGTCAGCGTGACATGAACTTCGGCACCAAGCCAGGAGGAGGACAGGAGCTCATTCCTGTCCACCATTCCTGAGGGACCTGAATTTCACACGTCTAAAAGACGTAATACCGACAATATGCAAGAGTGGTAACAATCATCCAACTTTGAACTTATTTTTCTCAATCAAGGTTTGAGCCACAAAAATGCTAAGCACGTCTTTTGAAAGCTCAGAACATCCTGAGCTTTCAAAGGTGAGCTTTCAAAGGAAGGCTCCAGCGCTGTTGCAAGATTGCGATTGATGGAGAAGGATGAGATCAAAGTGGGTCATTTTGCCACCTGAATGTCGTCAGCAAGAAAAGAATACAAGACAAAGGGACCACGCCAGGAGGAGGATGGAAACTCATTCCTGTCCACCATGCCTGGAGGACCTGCATATTACATTTGCGGCTAGCCAAAGTTTTCACAGTGTTTTAAGGGCAAGCCTGGCCGGCGATCCAGTAAAACATGTAAAATTTTTGGCGAGCCGAAGATGCCATTTTCTCAATCGCCTGACTACATTTATTCAAAACGTTGAAGATGTAGAAGACTTCGGGACCAAGCCAGGAGGATGATGCGAATGAGATGTTCTCAGTTCGTAAGTACAATGGATAATGACTTCCTGCGCTTTGTTCTGAGCAATTCCTGATTTTCACAGCTTGCGTAGTATCTAGTCTGAAAGCTCTATCAAGTGTTTTTTTATGAGCCATGACAAAAGTTCTGGGCACAAGAATCGCCTGAGGTTCAACTTGAGCGCTTGAAAGGCATTTCTTCATTCTGCTTAAGAACTAGGAGCCTTACATTCCTGTCCATCAAGCCTGGAGGACCTGAATTCACACGTATAGGAAACGTACATACATAAGTGTCTACATGCGGCGTGCAGTACCAGCCGGAGGCTAAGTGTCTACATACGCAGTCACCGACCTCTCAGGCACTTTCCATCAAGATACTCTGATAGATAGATTTGGTTATAGACATCTCCAGTTGCATATATTTAACATACAATACGCTCATACATATAGATACATCACCTTGACTCCTTTAAAAGTACCTCACATGATGCTAGACTCGAATTGCAGCGTCCATTTGTACAGCTTTCCTGCATCAACTCTACGAAAGGCACGGTGTTTCTTCGTGTCTTGAACTATTTCTTTTATGCAAACACTGTTTTAATAAAACACTTGCCATTAGTAGGAATTAGTGGGAAGCTGAAGAGATAAAATGAAAGTGGTAATAAGAGATACAAAATGAATGATGATGAAGCAACTAAGAAAATAAGTTCTACGAGTGGCAAGTATTTTATTAAAAACAGTGCTTGCGTAAAAAGAAAGAAAAGAGCGGGCGATTCATGACAATGATTTCCAGTGTTGTGCAACCCTTTCTTTGAGTTTTCTTGCGCTAGCCTGCTCTCTTCTGAACTCCCTTCTGTGTCCAGCACTTGAGTTCACTGAACTCCGGCGTGACGCTCCTCTCTTTTTTTCGCTGTGCTGAGGTGCCAGTTATCTTGAGTATGAGTCTCCTTGGGCCTAGGTGGGAAGATGACTCACAATCAGACACGTCCTTGGCCCTTCTGCTGCTCTCCACAACCATTTGTTTGACTTCTCTATCTTTATCGTATATTTATTTATTTTTGTCAGTGATCCCTTAGTGACCTTCTCACTGAGTCTATGCAACAGTCTACTTTCATCATACCACAGCAGTGGATTTATCAGACTGAGCACTTTATTAATAACGAGCTGCAAAAGTCATAATCGCTGACATTTTCAGCTCTCACTCCTTTTTGACCGGCCCGTCACAATTGGACTATCAGACTGAGCACCTTAACGACCAGCCAAAACCTTTACCGTTGATAATTCACTCTTTTTGACCGGTTTATTATTATACAATAGATTCTCCTCTGCACGACGTTTCGAGATGACTTCACTAACTAGTTTTCGATTCCGTTCAGAAATGATTTTAAACAATTAAGTCAAAGTTCTTTTGAGAAAAGATCAACCACTGCCTTTCAAGTTTCCCACTCAATTACCTTTTCCCCCGATTTCCCGTGAAACACGTACGTTGTGGTAAATTTGTGGAAAAGGAAACACGAATGACGAAAAACAATGTTGTTAGAACTAATAATCAATAATAATAGTTACATGTGCCGCCTATAAGAGTAACGGTGTCGTTAGAGCGATTATTTATATCCGGCCAGTCATATTACTCTGCGCGCTCTCTGTTGGTTTGGCGCGTTATTAAAGCTTTGTTACTGCAGACGCGGTCTATTGTGAGTTGCGGATCATTATATCATGAAGTTATATTGGTCAAACAGATTATCGAGCCTTGTAGTGCGAACTCTGACACAGAGCTTTAATCGCTGATATATATACATTTTTGGTGAGCTGGCATTAGGCAGTCACGCAAAAGTGTGCATCTACTTGACGTGCAGAAAGCAGTCAATCACCATAACAGAAGACGTGCTGTAGGCAGTCTCTGATATTCCTACCTGTGGTAAGACTAGGTACGATGGCTACTAGGACACCACACCCGTATTTTCCCCTATCTCTTCACCCTCACTCACCCCAGGTTAGTGAGCTATTGATAGTTGAGCATATCTCCTATCTTCCGGCCTTCGCATACTAGACCAGTATGGCAAACCCCATGTTTGATCTAGCTCGTTGGAAGGTTTAATTACGTTTACCGTTAGTATTTGCTTTATGAGTGGCAAAGTATTTTATTCGTTTAGTCGAATAACCGCGTAGTTCTAGTCAATAAGAGTAACGGAAGTAACGGACTTTATTGACAGTGGCATCCAGGATTGGACAATAATCATTGTGTAATAATTACAGTCGTGCGGACTTTTATTCAGTTTCGTTACTACCTCTGAGTTGTCAGTTCTGCTAGCGCTATCTACTTGCGGAAACAAAAACAACCTCTGGTGAAATATACTTACTTGGTCGTTCTTTTGGTTCGGTAGTTTTCTTTTTTTCTTCTTTTCCAAAGTATAAAAATTGTGTTTTCTCCATCGGTTCTTTATCGTCCTGTTTAATTTCGCCTTCCTGCTCTTCATCTGGTTTGTTCAGTTTGTCAAGTTCATAATCAATGACACTATCTCCGACACGTCGGAGATTACCATCTGATTTGAGAAGGGTATATACCGCCATCGGGTTTCCTCTGTTCTTAAAGTGCTTAACCATTGCTTTATAAATGTAGTCCTTGTGTATTGTTGAAGCAATAATGACAGTACGGGTTTTTCTGTCTGTCGTCCGTTTCAGTATTTCAAAGAGTGCTGTCGTTTTCCCGCTCTTCTTACGGGCGAGTAGAAATATGTTGGCATCTGGCTCATTAAATAATTTATAACCTTTCGCCTAAAGTGTTGATTGGGCATCGCGGCTTCTAACAAAGTCTCTCAGCAAATCGGAGTGCATAAAGGTACTAGGTCCGTGAGTGACCGGGTAATTACCTAATCAACGGTTATGAGCCGCTGGGAAAGCGATTTTCGGTACAATGCGAGTAGCATGAGACGGTTGATGTCTCACACACCGGTGTTTAGCGGAAACAAAAAGGATTTGCAAAGCTGTTATTACCAGATAGAGGAGTACGCGTCTGGTATTAATATTACTCTCGGGGATATGTTCCATGATGCGTTTAAGGACCATAAAGCAGCGAAAACAAAATATGGATTCGACAGAGATCGCATGAGGAAGGAAGAGATGGAAGAACCGAGAGAACCACATGAAGTGGACACACCAGAAGGAACAGATGATGAAGAAGAAACACAACAACAGAGACCCAGAGGCAGCAAAACACAAGAGCAAAAGGCACAGACAGAGAATTCGAAGCCACCCAACTGGAAAGATCTCACAAAGGAGGAGAAGAAAGCATGGGAAAAGAGAGCAAACAGAAGAAAGAAGAGGTCGATGACCAGAACAAACAAAGACTTGTAATATTTGCTGAGAAAGAAGAAGTACAAAGAAGAACAACAGTACCTGCATCGTTGCAGAATGTTCCAACTTCTCGTCACTACTGCATTCTCGGAAGCAAAGGTGATTCAAATCCTAAGAAGCAAAAAGGTATATTGCCCGTTTGAGAAAGTCTGCATTGTTAAGGAAAAATTAAATACGCTAATCTCAGCGGTGCGGCAAGATATGTGGAGGAGAAAGCATTTAAAAAGATGCGACCAAGACCCACAGAAGACATGGACGAATACCTCACACAACATTTACTGCAGAAGAACTGGTTCGAGACATTGAGAGGGAAAGATTTTGAACCAGAGGAGGCAGTGAATGGATTGTTAGAGAAGTTATTCAACTTAGAGGTGCATGAGGCATATGGGCAGAACTATCTCAATGAGCATTATCGGCTAGCAGCAGCAAGTAGACCATCACATGACGATATGGTAGAGTCAGCGAGAGAGATACACCTGTTGTGGGCAGCTAAGCAGAAGAGGCTCAGGAGAGAACGAAGGCAGGGCAGAGAGAGCAAGGGAGAGGGCAAAGGAGCGAACCTACTGCTAGGAGAAGAAGATGGAGAAGAGAGAGGAGGGAAGAGAGACAGGAACAAGAGATGTACAAAGAACGGGAAAGGGGAAAAGGGCGACAGTCATGGGAGTGATAGCTCAGGACAGGAATGGTGGTTGACGGCAACATGCTACAACTGCTACCAAACTGGGCATACTAAGCGTTTTCCCCCAAACTGAAGTCTAACTCCAAACGAACCGGTCCTAAGTCATCTAACTCTGACTCCTCAAAAGGAAAAGAACGAGACAAGAATTCTTCCCGTGTTTCCTTAAAGCCGTCACGTACTTTGAAAGGCACACGAACCGGAAGGTCAAATTTATTACTTGTGACTAGGAATCTGGTCGTTACGAATCTTTTCAGGAGTGGGTTGATACCAACCAACCTATTTTGATTGAGGCTCCTACAGCCGAGAAACAGGCAGTCTCAAAGATAGAGAGTTCGCATCAAACCAATGTCCCGCACGAGCCATGCTTAGTGATGCGGACCTCCCTCCGTCTTTTGGACGGAAATGGAGAAGAATGCCACATACATCAACAACCTACTCTCGATAGCCAAAGGGCCCTTTAAGGGCAAGCGCCCCTCCGAAGTTATTCACCGTCGGAAACCTTATGTACATCATTTTCGCCCCACCGGTTGCGCTGCCGTGATGAAGATCAAGGCCCGACGCGGTAAAGACGAGAGGGGAAAGAAAGTAGTCTTCTTAGGATATGAACGTGATACCGGTTATTATCGGGTCTATGACCCTATTGCACGGGTAATACACGGTAATGTCCGGGATGTTATGTTCGATGTCTGGAAGCTGGGTAAGCGGGAGGCTTCTAATAGCCTTGGAGGAGGAACAGGTGGGAATATGTTTTCAGTTGAGGAATCGACGAAACCACCTGCTGCTCCGACAACTGGTAACCCACCTTCCGAGAAGAAAGTTGGCTCCTGGGTACCAGAATCAAGCGGTAGTTCGTCTACTTCTGATAACGTAGATGCACCTAACATTTGTAATAGTACCTCGGATGCCCTCACTAACCCTATGACACAGCCAGCTGTTCCCCACCTGAAAGGACGAGATAGTGATGATAGTTCAGATAACGAAAATCACGAGTTCAGTAACCTTCCCCAGCTTATCCCTCCTACACCATCTTCCCGGAACGTAGGTAGTGTAGGTCAGGGGGAGAAGGGAAGGCCAGGTAGTGTCAAGGTAGTGGGAAAGAGGGGGAGAAAATCTAAACTTAAAGTTGTTCTGTCAGGGAAGTTAGTGCAGATCCCGGCACGGGCGTTCGGAGAACAATCGGCCAAGACCACCTATGGGGACAAATGGGACACTACTACACGTAGGGGTGTTACTCTTGACACTTCTGCCCCAATCACTAGGAAAACGAAACGTGTCCCTGTCCACAAAGTCAAGTTTGATGATGGAGTGAAGGAGAAAATAATAGACTCTGAAATTTTGAAGTACGAGGTTTCAGGGGGAGTAGCGATACCCCTGGCCCTTGTATCACCTCAGCAGGCTATTATGGAACCGGCACGCCCAGACCCCAATGTCACGAGCGAATTGGTCATGCCGAAGGGGAGAGAGTTAAGATAGCCGCTGAAAAGGACAAGCCCCCGGAGTGGAGATCTCATGAACAAGGGAACATTCCCTTGAAAACGTAATCCCCGGTAGAACCAGAAGTAAACATATCTCGGTCTGCGCGAAAGAAGAGAGGATAGATTACTATCTGGTAACGGAACAAGTCCCGGAATTCCACGTTGTGCAAAAACCGAAGGATAGAAGGCAGGCGAGAGAGACCGAACTCAGACAGCAAGAGGAACTCAAAGCATTTGAATGGAGGAAAGAGAGTGAAGCGAAAAGAGCAGGCACTCCTATCATCCCTCTGAAATGGATAGACACGGTCAAACAGCAAGGTACGACCGATGAGTATCATAAGGCTAGGATCACTCTGAGAGGAGACCTCCTGAAAGCGGGGTTGCAGTATGACCCTAAACGTACATATTCACCCACTGCACATCATCGCACTATCCTACTCATCATAGCTTATGCTGCCTGTTTGGAATGGACCTGTGGCTCATTGACTTCACCACTGCTTATTTGCATGCTAAGATGCCTTACGATATCTATGTCAAACCTCCCCCCGGTTTCGAGAGAGAAGGTTTTCTGTGGCTTCTGAAGAAAGCTCTTTACGGCCACCCGGAAGATGGAAGATTGTGTGGTACGACTTGATGTCGAAAGAGATGATCGAAAAACAGGCTTTCATCACGTTCTCTTTAGATAGGGCCTCTTTCATTAAGCATGGGAGTAACCCCTTAAGCACCCAGCTACTCTCCTTTCATGTTGACGACGGACTTCACGCAGCAACGGAAGCCAGTCACTACGGACTTAGTAGATAGCTTGAAGGCGCACGGGTTCAGATGTAAGAACTTGGGGAAAGCAAGGGAGTTACGTTCAAAAACATTCAGATCGTACAGTCTGAAAAAGGGATTTTATTGCATCAACAGAAATATGAACTTCTCATTCTAGGTGAGTTAGATTATAGGAAGGAACCCGGAATGGTATACGCTTTAGTGGCAGCACCGTCCTTATGATGGTGGAGCCATTTGAGACGGCTACCGAACGACGAGAGCGCCGCCTGAGGGAGATCAAAAAGCTAAAGTTAGACCACGTATCATTAGGATACACCTTGCGTCTGTTTCTTTCGAATCTTTTTCTTTTTATGACCCAGTCTGAGGCCGAGATCTTCCTCAACGCGCGTGGTCGGCAAGGTCTTCTTCCAAGACTCTTACGTAAAGTCTCTGCAGCTCTTGCCATGGGTCTGGCTGGATTACCGAGTAGACTCACGATGGAAAATAGGCATCGTCTTTCGGCCCGAGCTACAGAAACGACATGAAGAGACGGTCGAAAGAAAACTTGGCCACTTTTATCACGCGTTTACAGAAGCTCTTCAGGCAGCTGCAGAACGAAGGCCTTGTGGCCGAGGAAACCCATAAGTATGAGGTAGCCTGGCGATGTGTCTCCTCTATGGAGATACAACACATAGAGGCCCTGCAAATAGAAAGAAAGAAACGGGGTATTGCGCCGACGCGCACGTTGGAGGAGCTGAGGTACCTTACATTGTTCTCCCCATATTTGCTTTGTACTTACCACGTTTCAAGTCCATAGTGTCACTTCTCTGGTTAGCGGCGGCTAAAAACACTCGCGGCATGTCGCCGCGAAAGTCAGTTTTTCACTAGATAGTGTTGGGGGGAGTCCCGGACATTATTATTCAAATTTTTTGCTGTAAATGATTTTTTCACATCGGATCAGGACCCTTAGCACGTTGATACAATTTTTGTCGCGGTGGTAACGCGTTCAAGGCGCAGACGAAAGTATCGCGGCAAACTCACGGCACAGACTTTTCCAAACTCACGGCTCCAGCCTTTCCCTATGGCTAAAACGTAATTTCACAAACTCAGACTTGCGGCACTTACTTGATATCGCTTAAAAAGCGTTTCCTATCCTTGGTAACGGACACTTGCTTTGTTGTCGCTTTGCGGCGTTCGGTTTCGGAGACTAGGTTCTAGATTTACCCATAAAGTTGTCCGATGGAGCTTTTGAGCCAAGCACGACCCCGATGTCATTCTTCTCATGTTATTTTTTCAAAACCTTTACAGTGAGCGAAACCAACCGCTTACAGGGCATATACAGATGAACAATCATGAAAATAACCTGTATCCAGATTTTCACTGCCGCGACCGCCGCGACTTTCGCGGCACGAAGAGAACAAGAGATGAAAAGCGACTGGATGTATCAAAGACAGAAACCATAATTCTTGTCTATGCAGTGGGACTGCATTTGGACCTAATGCACTGGTCCGCGGGCCTCTTTGACGAGTGAGAAAGCGAATTTTACCAGGCGGCCAATATTGACGGCGCATGCGCCGCCGCCGCATAAATACATTTCTTGCTTACAAAAGACATACATACAAAAAATCCCTTGTGATAAGCTCGCAAATTATTTCAAACAAATATGGACTCATGTTCATGCAGATACACGTGCTCGAAGACCTGCCAGACAGCCTTGCTAGTCGCGGCAGCACCGAATGTCTTTCGCGGCGGCTGCGGCGCCGCCCCATAAAGATAGTTTTCACGTAAAAATAATGGCCAAAACGTATTCTAAACACCTGCATCCTTCCTTTGAAAACCGGTAAACCTTTCCAATGATAAACTAAGACAAACTTGCAAATAAACTTTATCAAAACAGTGCTGTATATGTAATACCATGCCCTGCAGCCAACCTACGAGCCAGGCTGCCGGGAACAATAAATCCCTTTGTTAAGCTCGCAAATTACTTCAAACAAATATTGGTTCATATGCATGCAGCTACACGTGCTTGAAGAGCTGCCACAGTGGCTTACCTGTTGCGGTAGCACGCACCAAATGTCTTGGCGGCGGGCTGCGGCGCCGGTTCCGCCCCATGAAAATATTCTTCGCTAAAAAATAATTTTCACAATATGCCGGGGCGGCTCGGCTCGCTGTCTCTCGCCGTTTGGACTCAAAGCAGTGCGTTTGGGCCGCCCCAGCCGGGTCCTGCCAGCGTGCCGGAGAGAATCGTTCAGCGGGTTGCAGGGTTAGGGTTATTAGGGTTAGGGTTAGCCTATCCTGGCAGCCCGCACGGCTCAAGGGATCATAACCATGGTTAGAGGCATACGTCTCTACAGGATCCAAGTCCTCCCCACAAGAGGCTGGGATGAGATTTACCTTTACACCTCTCAGCATGTTCCCCCGGGAGCAGATATTTTGCTTGGTACTGCCCTTATCATGCAGACCAACATATCCACGGATGCCCTTTTCACCCGTATGGCAGCTGGCCAACAGTGGCCGACCGTGCCGACACGGGCAGAGAACGAATAAATCCTCTTGGATGAGTTTGAGATCCTGACCCCGCCCCGACAGCCCAGCGAGACTGTCAATCAAGTTTTGCGAAGCAGGACAATCATAAGAGATGGTCCTCGCCAACAGGTGGTCACGCTAATGGACCTCCCCTCGGATGATAACGAGGAGGAAGCCCAAAAGCAAGACCTTAAAAGTTAAGGAATGTCCCTTTAATCTCCTCCCCTTGGTGGCGATCACCACTGACGGGAGTGATGATGAGGAGAACAGGAAGAGAAAGAAGAAAGCGAAGAGAAGACAGACGAGACAGAGGAGAAGCAGGAGGGCAGTACCGACCCTACATCCCCCACACCGCGACAGACACGATCTCGGACCACAGCGGCCCAACTGGACCGTACACCGGTCTCGGCTTTCCGATCACGGGCCTTGCCCCAATACGCGAGGAGGAGGACGTGATTCCTCAGGGACCACCGTCACCTAGTGAGACGGCGACGCCAGCCCAGGCTGATCTTGAAGGAGCCACCGCTTCAAGCTCAAGCTCGAGTTCTTCGAGCTCTGGGCAAGATCACCGGGCCACGCAAGCCTCACAAGAGACTCCCGGAGGACCATCACCCACTCCCTTCACCGCGTCTCCTAGCGAGTGGGCACGCAAGCCCGGATCGGCCGATACGCCTAGCCGGTTAGGACCCAGGGAGTCCCCCATAGAACCCTCTTTCACACCGATAACTCCCGCTTACTCGCCCGCTTTGTCGAATGTCACGTCACCGTCTTCCCCCGGCGCTAAGGCACAAACAGGTGCTAGCGTTACATCGCCCGCTCTTTCGAATGTCACGTCACCTAACGCACTACTTTCTCCTCCAAGACCGACTCAGTTGGAGAGGGAGGTTATAGTGATAGATGGCACGCCCCCGGCGGCGACGTCGTCGTCAGGGACACCGGCACGTCAAACCGCTACGCCTGTACCACAATCACAAGCTAGCGCCTCATCGTCCCCCTTGCCGCAATCACTTCCACCCCTAGTCCAGCAACCTCCTATACCAGGAATGCCACAATTTTGGACACAGGGATCACAGCAATCATTAGGGTTTTCTCTCATGTCCTGCCGCTATGGATCGATCTCCCCTAACGCAGCTCGCAACTTCCCACAAGAAGATTCAAATCTGACTAACCTTCAGCTCATAGCGGTCCGAGGCCGCGCTATAACGGATACTGGCATGAGACAACTCGACCAGGGAAGACCTGCAACTCCGCGGAGAGTGGGTCTATCAACCCCGGGTCGAAATAGCCTTATGCACCCAGTAGGACCACACATGGTTACTCGCACACACGTCGAGTTCGAGAGAGCTATGCACCGTGAAGGCAAGAGCATACCAGCTGTTCCGCAAGTAGGAGGTGCGGTTTTGAAGGACTTTTATAATGACAGGAAGTCCCTGTTCATTATTCAAAACCCGATCATCCGCCTCCGCCCCTATTGGGAAGATCTCGTCCAATTCTGTCAGCAGTTTAAATGCAACCATCGTTGCTACAATTACCTGCCTTACCTCATCCGGGTCCATGGGATCTACGAGGACCCGTCTTTTGACGATCCAGGCAATATCAAGATAGTGCGACACCGACTCGAGATCCGCGAGGACGGTGGGTGTAGAATCCCAATAACCGACAACAACATACACCTAGACCGGTGTTTCTCACAGAACCGTGAGGAAAGATATGAGGATATGCACCGATATAGTTACGTGGCCACGCGCTTATACTCGAGCCAACTGATCAGATCAGTAGCATACGTAGCCCCTAGAGTCCAAACAGGCTACGGCGTGGGCCCGGATATCCCTACGCCAGTTGCCAGATATCATGGCACAAGTCAACAATAGAGACCGTATATTCCTCGACAACAAGGGATATATCGCGCCTTATATTGGCCCAGGTTACATCGACTGCCACATGAACCAGCTGGAGAAGCTCATGGAGGCTGCGGAGGCAGCCGGCTGTTACTTCGCCGCGGACAAGCTACGCATTGGCTACAACTGACTGCCCGTGCTCGGCAAAGTCTGCAGCAAGAAAGGCGTCGCCGCCGACACAAGCAAGATTGACGCGATCCTGAAGATCTCTGAACCGCAGAACATCACCGAGGTCCGATCTATACTCGGTATGACCAACTTATTCAGGCACATATTCCCAACTACTCTCGCTTGGTGGCGCCGCTCTTCGATCTACTCAAGCCTGCGAACGCCCGGCCTACGGGACCCAACTTTTTCCGTGAAAAAGAGAAGAAATGTTTTGCAAAACTCAAGCGTGTCCTGACATCGCTACCGATCCTCGCCAAGTACAACAAGACGCAGCAGCTCTACCTTCGAACAGACGCTAGCATCGTTGGCATCGGTGGAGCTCTAAATTCGGGCCCTGAGAAGTCTGCACCTGTCATATCTTATTTCTCACTTAAATTCACGGATACTCAATATTGGTGGGTCACGTATGTTCGGGAAGCTTACGGTATAATTTACGCAGTTCAGCAATCCCGTTACTATATCGATGCTAGTGATCATCCGTTGACAATTGTCACGGATCATCGCCCGCTCATATGGCTATACCACGCCAGAAGCCCGATGGTTGTTGGATGGGTCCTAGACCACCTTCAAACTATCCGCTTCAAGGTGGAATACATTCAGGGTAAACAGAATCTCCTTCCTGATGCCCTCTCTCGTGTTCCTTGTATATCGCCCGGCCAACCCACTCTCCGACGGGGAAGTCGAAGCGACGAATCAGCTACTGGACACCATCCCGGCAACTATATTACAGTCCAGTGGACGCTCCTTTTGGCTCGCGATTGACGGTAGTCATGCGCAATTAGACGCGCGCTTTAAGAAGCACGACTGTCGGATTTTGCGCGGTGCACCAACGATCAAGACCTTACAGGCCCCATGGGACTATGCCATAGTCATCCCGCCCGCGGAGCGTGCTCCTGACGTAGCCCGTCAACTTTTTGCTCTCAACAAGCCTTTTGCTGTACTTGTTCCTCAAGACATGGTACACCTCATACCCGACGGTGAGATCATCTCTCGTGAGACAGTATTAGCATGCCACAAGATCGTCTTCCTCGAGGACAACCTTGTGTGGCTTGTTCATAACTTTGGATTGGATCGCCATGCTGTACTTAATATGTATGCTACATCACATGCCCCGCGCGTCACGCGCGCGGATATCCAGTCAGCGCAGAAAGAAGATCCCCTTTTACAACCGCTTTGGGAAGGATCTACATCTATCGGCCAGGGTAATACTCTTCTCTTTTACAATGGAGGGCTAGCGGTACATATTATGCCCGACCGCTCCCGCCGTATATAGGTTCCCAATCCCCTCATACGCAAGCTTGTCTCCCATGCTCACTTGATCCAGAATCACGCAAAGGTCCCCAAACTTGCCCCATCCATCCATCAGCGATACATATGGTTCGGACCCGATGGGAAAGACAGGATGCAAGCCGACATTGCGGCTATCTTCAAGGATTGCCACTTTTGTCAACTATCATACGCCCGCCTCACACTTAATCATGGCCGCCATAACTCGTTAGTCTGGAGCCATCCAGGTAATTGACAAGCTATAGGCATAGATCATGTTCATGTAGGCATCGAAGGCGTACTCAAACAGTACGTGTTAACTATAGTCGATCTATTCGCAGGTTACTTACTGTTTATTCCAGTCCTTTCCACCACTGCTGAAGAAACCGTTGAGACCATTCTCGCCCGATGGGTTTGCCTTTTTGGTTTTCCTGAGGCCATCCTGTCTGACGATCAATGGATCTTTCCGTGGCAATCTTGCCAAGGCCTTCTGCAGCATGCCTGGAATCGAATGGCTCACCACCGCGCCATACTCTCACCATCAGTTAGGCATGGTAGAACGCAGGCATCAAAGCCTCCGCCGCGCTATCCAGGCACTCGCAGACCAAGACAAGAAGACTTGGCCCAAGGCCATGCCAGCTCTCTGTCGTTCTCGCAGAACACTTACGTCTCTACCGCCACTGGCGTATCCGCTTTTGAAGGTATGATGGCTCGCCAGCCACGTACATCTATCGATATCTTCGATTCTCCCGACGTCATCGCTGAACGTGCGGCTCGATCAACCGCCGCAATGACTAAGTCTGGCTCGACGACCGTTCAGACATCGGACCAACTCGACACTCTCCGCTTAGCTCGGATTGCTGTCACGGCGTATGTCAAGGAATACGCCTCCTTCACGCGCAAGGCTGCAGACGAATAGAAGAACAAGCAGCAGCGACGCAAGCTACCCGATTGGAAGGTGGGTGACCGAGTCACCGTCTATCGCCCCAAGCAGTCAACCAAAGGTATTCCCGCCTCTTCTGTTCTCCAACACGACGGCCCTCACATTATACTGGAAAAACTTTCCAATAACACCTTTCGCCTCCGGCACGAGCACACCTACAAGGTCCTCCGCAAAATTGACATTGCACACATCAGCCCCTACACTGCCCCTACCGATCTGGCTCGGGCCATCGACCCGGTCCAGGATCAGGTGCACAATGACGACCAGAAGGACTATGTTGTTGGTGAGGTGATAGCCGTCATCGACGATGGCTTGCTCAAGTTAGGGATGATCATGGATGAAGACCCCACAGACGATCGCGACGACTTCCGCGTCCATCAACTCGGCATCACTTCGCTATCTAATATGCAGTACCGCCCAGTTTACGTGGAGCCGGTTGCCCATCCGGACGGCACAATCACGGAGGGACCGACGCATCTCCAATGGACGAAGCCTCTCAACTCCTGGAAGATGACACTCGACAGCGAGAATGATCAGATCGTGCATCGGGATATCCAGTTCAAGCCAAGCTCCAACTACAAAGCTAAAGGCTATATCATTCCCGAACAACTCAAACGTTTACGTACTAAGCCTTACAACGGTAAGAAGTACGATTTTCATGTTTTCAAACTGAGATCGAAGTAGACTCTCAAGTGGTTTTTGCTTTTAGACTCCCGACGGACTCTATCTCCTTTCCCACTTCATATACCACCCAACAAGTTAGTGTTTTCTACAGGCATGTACGATAGTCATATTCACATATTTTGATAGGCAACTGCTATTTCGAATAGGCTAAGGCAGGTCACACAATACCATTTACCGCTTTGAACACGTAGTGCTAGTGTTGGCCTTATGCTCCGTCATGATGTATGATTGGGTACACTATATCCGTCCTGCCTCTGCATGTTGATAGTACCTTGATCAATGCGTTGACACATATACGCACGCACATATCGCGCATTGATCTACATCTGCAATCTTCTTGATTCATTTTCTTTTATACTTATTTACATATCAATTGGTCAATCATCTGTTACGATTCGTTTCGATCGCAACTCCAACCTACCGTTATGGTCTGGGGGGGGGGGGGGTTATCGGAATGAATACCGTACTGGTGACAGAAACATTAATATTGTGTTAAACTTTCTTCAAGTTTTTACTTCAAGTTTACACTTCTATTTTTAGTTCCGTTACTTCATTTTCCCGTTTATTTATCAACTGTCATAACTTGTAGTTGTTACGTTTTCAACTGCCGTTAACAGATCAATTTATTTCCCTTTAACAGCTAGCTTTTTAGAAAAGTTGACTATTGTTTTTTTTTCCACATATCTGAAACTTTTATTCCTTGACCGCTTTTTCCGATCTTCAGTCATACTTCAAGTTATTTCCTTGGACTGTGGACATCACCCCCCGAATTATCAGGTAAAAAACTTATTTATAGATTTCGTCTGGCCGGACAGTCTGAAATGCCAATTTGATCCTGGTCTTTTGGCGGATCTTTGTCTGAGCTAATATAACGACACATCATTCTCTTTTTTGAGGACTGTGTTTGGTTATATTACCGAATTACTCTTCCATTGAGCTATCGTTTAGGATAGTACATTTGGAGTCCATAGCTAAAGGCTGATTTCTTTTCTGATCTGTCGTACAGACATCAGATAAGCACAAAATTATTTTTCGCTGATCTGTCGCACAGACATCAGACGAAAACAAACACTCCTACTCATCCTCAAACAAAAAACTTACAAACAAGCAATCAATTTGTCACAAGCTGGCATAACCTTTAGCCCTTGTGCATATTTGGCTTCTGCGTGCTCTTCTACAAGATACTAGACCACACCTGCTCCACTCCCTCTTGCTGCTTGCATAAAGCCAAGTAGGACAAGTGCGAAACAAACATCAGACAAACACACAGACAGAGGAAAAACGAGCAAAGCACTCCCACTCTCTGTTCTGAACCATTTTCCTTGCATTTTCTCTGCAGAAACCAGAGGAGATTACACATCTCTCACACAAGAGCAAGACAAATATCGAAGCACTGTCCGACGACAGACTGACTTCTACAAAACAGCTCTTTTGACCAAACTATCGTTATCTCTGTGTAGGGCCTGACGCCCCATAACTATTTCAACAGAGAAAAGGAAGAAGGAGAAGAAGATTGCATAGAGTGATAAGAATAACAGAAAAAAAAAAAAAAAAAAAAAAAAAAAGCAGACGTGACTCTCACAACATAAGATGGAAGACGACAATGAGCAGCTGGTGTGACACCAACTGATTATGGTCCTAGTGAGGGAGGAGAGGGGCAGGAGACTCAGTACTCAGAAGAGAGGGGGGATAGAGATGGAGAGGAGTATACGTATACAGCCGATGTAGAGTCGACAGGGGGGGTAATGCACAAGAAGCGAGTGCAGGTCAGACTGGAGGATCTCCACTGACAGAGGCAGAGAGAGAGATGGAGGATGTTGGCCAGAATATCCCAAATACATGGGAACAGTTGGCTACATATGATGATGAAGAGTCCTTCTTCCTTAACTACCCAACCTATTATAAAACACACATCTACATTCCTTACGAGAAAAGGAATAGACCAGGACAAGGTCAAAGCAACCTCCTGATCGAAATTCCCGGCCTTGCGAAGCCTCTCTTCAATAAAGTGAGGTTTGAGCACGAAAGAGTGCCATTGCAGGATATCAAGTGGCAGCTGCAGCTTCCGCTTGCCCTTGCTGTACTAGCGCTGATACTTGGGGGAACTGCTCCTTGCCTTTCTTAAATAAAAGTAAGCACATCAGTTGGTCATCCGTCATCCCATCGAGACTCTTACTTGAGCGCATCTTTTCCTGGTATCTCCTGCTCCTTTCCAAAGTCTTACGGTGCCGAACATCGACTAGCGTCTCATCAAGTCGCTTCCTGGAATGATGGCCGCTATGTGCACTAGATTCAGTATCTGACACGCCCCCGGAAGAGAATGCAGATCCACTCGATGGGCTCAACATATTGAATGAAGCAAGAGCTGACGGTGCGACTTCTGACACTCGAGAACTAGCTCGTTGTTCCACTAGCTCCACCTTTGCAGACAGCGGTATAGAGGACCGACTCCTTGCTACAGCAGACTGTACTGCCGACTGGCTTATGGTTGATTGGGTGGCTAATCTGGCTAGGAACGACATGGCATGCCTCTGGGACAGCAACAACAAGCAGTTCATACTCACAATCACATTGTCGTATATCACCGAATAGAGCTTTCCAAAGGCTGAAGCCTCCAAGCTGAAAAGGGTCGAGATTGGGATGCCGACTACAGCACAAGTGGGATGTAACATAACAAGAGAAGAGGTGAGACCTGCGAGGGTGTGTCACTAGTGGCTCGCTCTGCACAAACGTGTCACAAGGGTGCTTTTTCAAAGCTCCTAAACTCACCGTACCGTACAGGGAATAGTGGCATTCGGCGGGTTTCTTTGGCATTTCTCCTTAAGTTTGAGAGCATTCCCGCTTCAACTAGTTCAAGTGCTGTTCTTGTTACCCCACTGCCTTTCGCATGCCCAAGGAGAAGATTATTGTAGAAACTATCGAGGCCTATCGTGTGGAAAGAAAGGATGGACAGCAGACGGTGTTTGTGCAAGTGAATAACGACGAGACAACCGCTAGGCGACTGCAAAATTGACACTGCAATCACGATGCAGTACAATGATTTTCCAAGCCCAGATCCCAATGTGCCGGCATGGGACATAAAAGAAGACAATATGGTCTTTCGATACGCCCCGCAAGGAAAAGCCAAAGTTCGCAGTCTCACAGGAAAGCCAAAGTTTTTTGACCCTAGCCTGGCAGAACAAAAGACGACTCATAGTCGCAGAGCTAGGGCAAAGCGTCAGCAGCCTGGTTCAGCTGAAAAAAAGGATGACTCGCACGTGTCAGAAGCTGAACAACAGCCGAAAAAACGGCGGGAGGGCAAACCTTCTCCAGCCACGAAGAAGGCACAATCGCAGCAGAAGGTTTGCTGCTTCATACATACATAGTTAGGAAGGTAAGTAAGTTCGTAAATAAACAAATAAATAAATAAATAAATAAATAAACAATCAAATCAAGAAATGAATGATGAGTAACGAGAAAATAAGCACATCCATGCATGCAACAACAACAGAGCATACATACAATTATTATTGCATGCATACCTACACGCATGCATACATACATACATACATAGTTAAGAAAGTAAGTAAGTAAGTTCGTAAATAAACAAATAAATGAAAAAATAAACAATTAAATAAGGAAATGAATGATGAGGCACGACAAAATACGTACATGCATGCATGCAACAACAACAAAGCATACATACATATATTGCATGCATACCTACACGCATACATACATACATACATACATAGTCAGGAAAGTAAGTAAGTTCGTAAATAAACAAATAAACGAACAAATAAACAATTAACTAAGGAAATGAATGATGAGGCACGACAAAATACGTACATGCATGCATGCAACAACAACAAAGCATACATACATATATTGCATGCATACCTACACGCATGCATACATACATACATACATAGTTAGGAAAGTAAGTAAGTAAGTTCGTAAATAAACAAATAAACGAACAAATAAACAATTAAATAAGGAAATGAATGATGAGACACGACAAAATACGTACACATGCATGCAACAACAACAAAGCATACATACATATATTGCATGCATACCTACACGCATACATACATACATACATACAAGTCAGGAAAGTAAGTAAGTTCGTAAATAAACAAATAAACGAACAAATAAACAATTAACTAAAGAAATGAATGATGAGGCACGACAAAATACGTACATGCATGCACGCAACAACAACAAAGCATACATACATATATTGCATGCATACCTACACGCATGCATACATACATACATACATAGTTAGGAAAGTAAGTAAGTTCGTAAATAAACGAATGAATAAAGAAATAAACTATTAAACAAAGAAATGAATGATGAGTAACGAGAAAGCAACAACAACTATGCATACATGCACGCATACATACACGCATTGAATACATACACGCATACATACATACACACATACAAGAGAAAATAAATAAATAAATAAATAAATAAATAAATAAATAAATAAACAAATAAACAAATAAACGAATCGTTCTTGCAGTGGTCGCCCGGCCGTAAGTAGAGTGGTGGGAGGCGTGGCAGCAAAAAGGCTGCTGGACCAGTTTCATGTCGTGTCGATTTCTCTGAAGCGCTAGCTGCCACTGGGTACTGTCATCTCTTGATGTCGTTTTCTCATGACATTGGCATATTTTGCAGTGACGAGGCAAAGGAAGGTCTTGAGGAGACGAGCGCATCAGCTCCCAGGCAGGAACGGTATTAGTTTTGCAATTTCTGGTGTTTGCATGCTGCGTAATGTGATTGCATTGCAGGGTGATACCAGCAGCACACAGCCCCCCGCCCCCACCACCGGGACAGAGATGATGTTTTGGAAAAGCTCAAGCACTTGAGCGCAATTTTCGCATCGGCCAGGGCTGCTTTGTTGAGATCGGACGAAGTTTTTACACACAATCTGGATGCACTGCAACTTCCTGAAGAGGATGAACAGCCAGAGCCGGTGCCACTGTCGGTCCAAAAACCAAAATCATCTCTCTTCGGTGCTTGGGGAGACTTCATTAAAAGCAAGTCGATCGCGGATAAGGCGGGCGACGCCGCGGACGAGAAAGACGGTAAGGGCACGCATACGGAAGATCTTACGGTGAGCGCTAGCACGGCGGACAAGAAAGACGGTAAGGGTACGGAGGACCAAGCCGCGATCGATGATGCCGATACCGCCGCCTACCTAAAGCTCATAGCTGAGCAAAAAGCAGCAGATGATGCAGCACGAGCGGCCTGGGAACAAGCGAAGAAAAATTATAAATTCTGGGAGGTCAGGCCCGCAAAACAGTATTATTACAAATTTCCAGCCGGAATGAGCGCAACCGAACAGGCGCAACAACAGAAAGGGTACTAACTGTTTCTGTTTTTTTCTTGCTCTTCACACCCTCCCCGTGTCCCTACTGCAATGATGTCTAGACTTGTGATAGCGTACTCTGTGGGCACATCTGTGGAGTACTTCGCGTGTGTCGACAGCCAGTACTGGAGCAACCTCGGGCTGAACCTGACCGTAATTTCCTGCTTTGATAGCATGCACTGCAGTCCACCCCCCTCCTACCCGTAGGCAGGTGAATGGGTATTGACAACGATGGTGCCCCCGGCCATATGCCTTGTGCTTGGGTAAGCAATGCTGCACATACAGACATGCAACCGCGGTATCTGTTGCTTGCATAGTCCGGGCCGTCGCCTGCAACAGGACCCGCTTGGCAAGTTTATAGTTCTGGCAAATTCCATAAACACGCGATCGTGCTTGGTCGCGATTGAGACCACTCCCGCTGGAGCCAGCGAACGCACTTTTGCTTTGTCCTTTTTGGTGGAGGCAGACATAGATGCAGTGGCCACGAAGAAAGACCAGAGCGAGCACAGAGGCCGTGCCAGAGACAGCTTTCTGCAAGAGTGCGTATATGCCCTACTGGAGCCGCATATTCAAGCAGCGAACGGTCGCTTGCCGAAAGACGAGCCGCTTCCTCCCATTCCGCGCTATCGCGCCACCGAGGTCGCTCAAACCCCCCCCAAAGTCAGTGCAGACGCGAAGGCCTCTGCCTCCAGCACCGCCCTGAGCGCATCCAGCAGTCAGGGGTAAGCAACAGCAGCTTGTCTGCCATTGAAAATGATGCAAAATTTATTATGCGTAGGGATAGTATTGCGTCCCGCAAGGTCAGGCGCAAGTCGGTATTGCCAAAGGGCGAGGTGCGCGTTGTTGCAATGGATTCGTTCGTTGATCCAGAAGGAAGAGATCCTCTAGAAGGTTACGGGGTGCAGCTAGTTCCCATCAACGGAGCTCGGTACGGGGACATTGGGCTGCGGGAGGGCGAGGAGCTCGGCGGATTCGGGAGGGAACTGCTGCTACAATTTTGGGGCGACTGCTATGATGAAAAGGTGGATCCCGCAGGCTTCTCTGCTGTTTTGGCAAGTCTGGGCGACAGCACGCTCAAGATCGGTGGCAAGCTCTGGTGCTTTACCAAAGCACATCGCAAGGAAGTAGCAGAGGATCGTTCCCAGCCGCCATGCAACGCAGGCGCGCTGATAAACCATGCGCCTGAGGGTTCAGGTGCAAACTGCACCTGGATTCTGCCGAAAGGCAAGAGAAATCAATACCCCATCCTCAAAATGACGGACAACCTCGTGTACGGCGGTTTTTTTTTATTTGACTACGATGGCCAGAAGGGCTCTGTGTATTGGCCCCAGCACGTTGGGGGAGTAACGCCCGGGGACATGCCTCTGGCGGCGGATGCGGACAGGAAGTTGATTTGGCCTCGCTTCAATAAGCCTTCGCCTGCACCCCAGAACTTCAAGGTAAGAGCCTGCACCCACACAACACAAAACATGCTTGCACTCTCGCAGCTACCTGCAAAGAAGACTGCAGCTGGTAAAAAAGTTGGAGTCGGTGGCAAGGGTGGCAACCAGACGCACCTGCCAACTTGCCTTTGCCCGACGTGCCCCCTGGGCATCAAGAAGTGCGCCAAGGCAAGGGCCAAGCTTGCTGCTGCTAATAATACTGAAGCGCGCGCGCAAGGTAATAAGCTTGCCGTGCACAATCTGATGTGATGGGTACCTGGTTTTGATTTAGAGGAAACGGACGAGGAGGATTCGGATGATGAGTCGGAAGATTCGGATGATGAGTCGGAAGATTCACCCTTGCAGTCACCTAAAAAGAAGAAAGTGAAGCGTGGCACTGCAAAGGAAAGTGGTTCAAAGCGGCCGGACGGGCAGACCCCGATCCAAGGGGGAGGTGATCGTCAGGTATGCGCCCCAGGCTGTCGATGCCCGCGGTGCCGCCAGTCGCAACGCGTCCCCGGGCATGGAGAAGGGTGCGATTGCACAGGGTGCGTACCACATGGCAAAGGGTGCAAATGTGAGGAATGTGTACCAGATGCTAAGCATGGCAAAGGGTGCAGATGCAAGGAGAAGTGCGCGCCCCCATCGTCGCCGCCGCATGTCATCCCCTTTGCAATCCCCCCGTCCTCCCCGCCCGACCAGCATGGCGGATATGGAGGTCAACAGCCTGCGTTGTCACCTGTTTTCCAGCCAGCAGCCGGTGGAGGCCGTGGAGGCAGCGGCCTTGCGGCGTATCTGGCATACTCACAGCAGCAAGCAACGTCGTATTTGTCACACAGTCAACAGCAAAGTACCTCGTTTCTGAATTACATGGCAGGGGGTAACTCTCGGCTTGAGTAGACCGTTAGCGCGTACAAGGTAGCATACTCGCCTCCGGTGGCGCCACAAGTGCCACCGGAGGCAGGAGAGAGCATTAACTTTCATTTTCTCTCCTGACTTTACTGTTTATGATTGATTTTGTTGTGTAATTTGTGTTGTACCGCGCTAGGATTCGGACTTGCCCTCCTGACGTGGGTATCACGGGTGGGGTGGCGCGGTAGCCTGCGTACGCAGTCCGGTGGCGCTCCAAGTGCCACCGGAGGCGGGAAAAAACAGACAATTTATAATTTGCTTTCTTTTTGCAGCTTTGCGTCGTTTTGTTACTTAATTCGCGGCTACACAGCCTGGGGAAGCGGACTTTACCGTCAGGCACATAGCAGTCTGGAATGTGTAGTACAGCTATCTTTGCGTTGCCGTAGGCTATATTTAAGTAGTCAAAATGCATTAAGTAAGCAATAATATTTACTAAATATATTGTTACCTTTTATGGTCAATTTCACGACATAAAATTTATATTTGACCGGATCATATTCATTACCATTTTCATATTTCTTATCATAATTATTATTCGTTACGTTGATATTACCGTTATTCACAATTAGTTGCCAGTTAGTATAGATTGGCCCATACTGAATCATCACTTGAATTTCTGACCACAAGATCAGTATATAAATTTGTGGTATTTATTTCACTATAAATTTATGGTAAATTAGATTGAGTTTCAGTCATTGGTTTCTAACCATTGATTAAATTCATTATTGTTCCTTCAACCTTTGATCAAAGTGCCTCAGCGCAAACGATTATTCAAGTATCCGGAGACTAATGTCTACTAGTGTACTTACTGGTTATGGAGCCTTGGATGCGCCCCGTTACCAACTCAAGCTACCGAAATTCCCGAAAAGACCCATCGATGAATTTGACCTTTGGAAATTCCAATTTTTCGCTTTTATATTGGGCGTGGACGCACGCTACATACTACTTTTGGAAGACCAAGAATCGCCCTACTCGGTACAAGAGATTGCTACAATCTACGCAAGTACCAGAACTACTGGACTAAGACCCACCCACCCCGCCCCTAACAACATTACTGGATCTGGACTGTCAGCACGACAGCAAGACACCTCGACAGCAAGACAGTCGAGAAGGAGGAGCGATGACGACGAAGACGATGAAGCATACGGATCGAGACGTGGCGACTCATCATCGAGCAGCTCGTCATCACTGACCAGCTCGTCCTCAAGCAGCCCATCCTCGACCAACCCGTCCTCAGGTAGCCAAGCACCCGCCCTCTTGCCTACTATCAACGTACCAACTGACCTGGATACACTTTTCAGCCAAGCAGACTACATCGAAGCACAGATCCATGTCCGCTGCTTCCTTGTGGAAGCATGCCAAGAGTCGACAGCTCTACTGACCGTCCAACGAGCAGGAACCAACCCAGCGGTGATCTGGACAGCGATCTGCGAGCGATTCGGCAGCAAAGGATCGGTTTCCATCGCTCGCCTACTAATGCAGCTGTTCGAGACAAAGCTGAAGTCAAGCAATGGCCTACCAACATGGATGGAGCTCTTGACCCAACGCTTCGAGCGCCTACAGTCAAGAGGAGTGCCTCTAGCTGATGAATTCAGAGTCGTATTCTTGCTCTTTAAACTTAAGGAGTGCGCCACTCTATCTATGGGGGATGTAGGGGGAACTATGTATTGGTCTCGTGCTGATGCTGACAAACCACGTTATAATGAGATATGTTCACTCATCTTACAAGCATACCATGCTAACCAACTCTCTGCTGCCTCATCTAGGTCCTCGACAGCCTGTTCACTTCGGCCACACCCGTTGCTATCAACAAAGACATCCGATGTCTCAACTGCAACCGACGAGGACACATTGCGGCCCAGTGTCGATCCACCTGCATGAAACGAGTCTGCGAGGGCCGACCGAAACACTCTGGGGCTGAATGCCCAGTCCGCAGACGACCCACGCAGCCAAACTCGAACACACGTCGCGGTGGTCGAGGGGGAGGACCGAATCAACGAGGACGTGGAGGCCAACCTAGACAGACCAACACAAGACGGATTCAACGATCGAGCGGACAAGCCAACGCGACAACCGAAGTGGAAGCCACGGACGACGTCGATGATCCGACAGGCGACCCACCCGAGACATGGCTGATGCATTCCGCCGACTCCGACGACGAACGACCCGGACCAGAGGAGGACAAACCATCACAAGAAGAAGTAGCCTACGTACAAAGGGGAAGTAGGTACAGAAATAGAGCAGGACCTATCCAACTGTCTCCTCTAACACCCACTTCTGATACCTATAACCCTCCCACCCCCACTGAAGCATCGCCCGCACCGCACTCTGATTACGTGGAAGACCCGACGAGACGCCCAGACATCCCATGGAGCTCGCTGACGATCACACAACGCATGGACGAGAACGACTACAGACGTGCCTACGTTCAATGGACGCGCATGCGGGACGCATTTCGAGCGATCCCACAAGGATTCCCTGTCCCACCTGCCCATTGGCCGCGACCTTGGTGCCCCCTTGGAACACCCCTCAACTATTTCCTTCCAAGAACGGATCCGTGGATGTTACCATCGCTGCTAGTTCAAGACGCGCCCGGCTCAACAGGTATTGAGCACATCGTACTGCGGACCAGACGCCCGAGACGAGCACGACGTGAACCAGGTAGTTCACCGCAACAACCGCCGTAAACAACTACACAATCCCCGCGCGTGCCAACACAGAGCTTTATGAGCTCACCTGCACCGGAAGACAGGACGACATCAGAGCAAGACCGTCAAGAAGAGCAACCTACCTCAACGCCCATCGGAGAACATCGACAGCGACAGTTGAGTTCAACCAGCGCAGAGGACACCTCGATGAGCGAAACACCGCCTACCCCGTCAATGGCATACAATGAGGAATCGCCCATTTCAAGTTTCACGGTACCTATCCCACCGAACCTGCAGACCGAGTGCTTTACCCCGTTAGCCCCGACGACGACCTCAGCGAATGCATCTACGGACAACAAGGACGCAATAAGTCGCATACAAGCCATCGAAGCATTACCCTACGGCCAACCAGTGCAATACAGACGTGCACCTGGACTTTCACAGCCAACAGAACGACGATACACCTTCGCTTGGACAGATGCACATCATTGCTTTCGTCACCCTACCACCGATGAGCTGGCCTACTGGAGCATCGTGAAGGACTTCCGACTACTCCCGGAGAACTGGGCACTAACCAAACCAGACTGCGTCGACTGCAAGACTATACGCGAAACCAGACGCGGCAGCATTAGATGGGATTGCACCTACTGCGGCAACCAAGAAGGGAAACTGAAGCGTTGCAGCGGATGTCAACTCGTCTACTACTGCAACACCGATCATCAGAGGACCGATTGGCCGGCACACAAAGAGTTCTGCAACATGGCCAAGCGGCATCCACTCATCAACCGACTTCGAGAAAGGGGAACGAGATACGATCTACTCGGCATACCAACGGACCAGCCCGAGCTAGGCGACCTCGCATTTCAACATCTGTTACGTTACCGTGAAGGTGGACCACACGCACCACTGTTCATAGACTCACCCACAATGGTAGATATGGCGATGAGCCTAGATGAATTTACGACGAGGGGGAGACGTGTGGACCCCAGGACGGCCACAATGGCACAATCACACGCCCTCCTTAACTTCACTGAAAACGAAGAAGATTACGAGGTGACCTCTTCGACACCGAATGCGAACTTAGCTGCGCTCGCCGCTACCACGGCGGACATACCCAACTTCGACGAAGCGTATACAATCAACGAGACGGACCCACCATGGACTATGCTCCCACCACCTGCAAGTGGAACAGATGAGACCGGACAAGAACAGCACGAACCCTACGGTGTAGGTGCAGCAGGCGAAAGATGGCGAGAACAACTGGAGAAGCAACTGAAACGCATACTCAACATACCCGACACGCCGTCCGATGTGAAGCGTTCACCGCCTCCAGCACCATACACACCTGAAATAGAACCACTGTTCAACGACAACGTGAGACCACCGCTCAACTATTACCCACCTGCCGGACGTGTGGAAGCTGAAGAACTACGCGAACGCCTACGACGTCATGACTACTCACACACATTCGAATTCGTGTTAATGGCAGACGTATTTGACGAATTAGAATCAATAAGGGACCCGAAAGAAGATACCACAGACGTAGCAACCATCCCTGACGAAGATGCAACTGACGACATCGACGACCCGGAGCTCGACGACCCTGAACATGAGAACTATCTCTACCCACCCGCCCTGGACTTCGCCAACGTACGCGAGTGGCAATACTACGTCAACAGGCATCCAGAGCTGGAATATTTGGAGTTCAAGAACATGGACGAATACAACAGATGGATGCAGGAGACAATGGACTTAGAACGGGCAGAGCTCAAGCGCCCTATGGTCAACTATGTGCTAACGGCCGACGGCAATCCCCCTGACGTGGTCGACAGCGCATGCAACCGATGGCTATTCCATGAGAAGGCGCCTATCGACCCCAAGTCTATCCGCGAAGAGAAACCGGATTTCCTCAATAACATATCTGGTAAGCCGCTTCCGGTGAGGACGCGGGCTACTGCCACTCCGACGTGGCTCAATGGTTATGGTCAATCGGTTAAACAGTCATTTCCCAACTCACTCATATCACCGTCATTACCATTCAACCTTGTTCCCACCCCACGCCTTGACCATGACATGCACAAAACAATCATCCATCAAATGGTCAAGTATTCATCTATGACAAGCCCATAACACTTGACAAGAAGAACATACTAGCAAGGGGGAGGCTCAATTCACACTTGCTATACGAGTTAGATAAGCCAGGAATGACACCACTTGACCCTCATCAAAGATATATACCATACAGGTACAAGCAGAGAGAACAACTGTCACTGGCTGCAACCATCGACAACCTACCAGACCTTGCAGTATGGTCAGTCAATCCTCTCCCATCACATGCACCGTACGATCCAATGATCCTACACAGAGCTCTGATGCATGCAAACCCACTCATAATGAACGAGTTTGCAAAGAGCGTAGGCAGACGCATCGCTGGCAAAGATTGAATGCGTCTGGTACGTGCATGTCATGGATGCAATACGGGCAAACCTAACAAACCCCCTATGTACAGAGGTAACTATCTAGACCTAGAATATAAACAAGGTGAAGCACTCAACATAGATTTCAGCGGCCCATTCCCCGTAATGTCAAGATACGGTAACTACTACAGAGGGGGAGTGACATGTTCTCGCTCTAAGTTTGCTTGTGACCTCTACACACCTACCCGCGAAGCTAAGCTTTACATGCC
Organism: Paulinella micropora; assembly: GCA_019918135.1. Classification (NCBI taxonomy): domain Eukaryota; phylum Cercozoa; class Imbricatea; order Euglyphida; family Paulinellidae; genus Paulinella; species Paulinella micropora. The sequence goes on along the minus strand of WBZZ01003082.1, from coordinate 123,173 downwards.
ACATTTAACACGCATATTTGCTTTCTTTGAACGACAGTCAGGCAACAAACTAAAGCAGATAAGAGCAGATGGCGAGTTTGTCTCTAAAGTACTAAAAGACTATACAGACAAACACGGCATCATCCTCAAAACCACCACACGTAACGAGCCTAACATGAACCCCTTTGCTGAAAGAATGAATATGACAGACGACACACGCGCACTAGCAGCACAGTTAGATGCAGGCCTGCCTAACACATTTTGGGAGGACACACATAAAGCGACACTAGCCATACGAATGGTCACGCCCCTTTGCAGAGGTAAGGACAAAGGCAAATCCCCTTGGGAATTGCTTATGGGCCGAAAACCTGTGCAATCGTTCGTGCAACCTTTCGGATGCCTCGCCTGGGTGAAAATGGAAACGACGAAAGCACAGCCTGTCGCCGTGCCAGGTACTCTCATTGGCTACAACATATTTCGTCGAGTCTATAAAATCCTCATTCACGACACCAAACAGACAGCCACAGTAGAAAAACGTAATGTTCGTTTCGATACAATGACTCGTGGCTACACATGCAAAATACCTGCACGACCTTGGCAATTTGTGTCGCACAACATAACATCCTCCACCTCGCCTCCTACCACTAGCATACCATCTACACAGTCAGTCCAGTGGAAAAACGAGGACTAACTGCCACAATTTCAGGACTCCAACACACCCAGTGGCTGGTGGCCAACAAACCAACTGCCACATTCCTCACAAAACACACTCGACACACTGGACGATGACACGACAGCCCCACACACCACCGAGGCCACTTCAAGTCTTTACGTGCAACCAAGCCCATATTTTGGCTCACTCCATCCCCCACCAAATGCATTTGCTCCCACTCCAGCAACAACGGTTGCACAAGAGAAAAAGACGAACACAGCACCTCGGCAAACGACACAACACAACAGAGCAACATCAAACCCAGCCCAACACTCCTCATCTGCACCACAATTCCCTCTACCAGATAGATGGAGTAGTAACAAGGGCATACCACAAACATGGGATGGTGCTGCAATAACTTCAACAAACATAGTTGCTGGGCCCAGGCTTAGGAAACAAACACCAGCAAACCACCCCACTCATACCGCACACATTATTGTTGCTCATGAGTTTGAGGAGGAGGAAGAGGGGGCCTTAGGACAGGACAGCTATCGTTTGTTCACAAGAGTGTTACATATCCCACAGAAAACCATAAAGTCACACCCTCAGGTACATGCTGCTCAACTAGCCGAGTTACAAGGTTTGCTCGAATGCAAAGCACTGCAATGGGTACCTCGAGCCGCAGCAATAACAGCGAATGTACCTCCTGTTCATACAACATTTGTTGATGCCATAAAGACAGATGAGTCTACAGGTCAGGAGAAATACAAATCGCGACAAGTAGCTTTAGGAAATGGGATGAAAGAATACATTCATTACAATCCATATGAATGCTCTTCCCCCACCGCCCAACCAATGTTTCTTTTGCTACTAGTATCGTATGCTGCATTCAACGACCTCATGATCTCTCACCTCGACTTTTCACAAGCCTATTCCCATGCAGATATGAAGGACATTGCCTTCGCCTTTCCGCCTAAGGGGTACGAAAACAAAAGCGACCCTTCAATGATTCTATTGTTGAAGAAAGCACTGTACGGAACCCCCCAGGCAGGGCGAAGGTGGTTTGACCATGTGTCTACTAATGTGAGAAGTATAGGATATAAACAGTCAACATTAGACCCATGCATTTTCTTCCTACCTTCAGTCACAGGCAGACAGAAACTACCCCCCTATCTACTCCTTCGCACTGATGACTTGCTCGTGTTTCATAATACCAAAGACGAGCACAATGCCCTGTTCACCAAACTGAAACATTCATTTAGAGTGAAGGACCTAGGACAAGTCAAAACATTTTGTGGCTTGCAGTTTGTTAGGACTTCAGAGGGCATAGTCATACATACATCAGCATGAATACATTAAGGGCATGCTTAGGGATTTCAACTTCCAAGAAGCCAAGCCAGTCGCTACCCCTACAGCGACGACTGACCCTCCCCCAGCCAGCAAAGAAGCTATGCTTCGGCGTTTCTCGCTCCCTTGCTTGCTTGGCGCCCTTCTCTGGCCTGCGACTCAGACTCGACCGGCCATCACCTACGCGCTCAACCACGCGGCGGTACTCGCATCAAAGAAGCCTGACGTGGCGTACTCAGCAATAGCTCGCATCCTCAGATTTCTGCGAACACCTAGAGGGATTTTCTTTCCATTTCGGACCCGCAGCTTCGAGCTTATATCGTATTCCGATGCCAACTTGGGCGCATGTGAGTACACGCGACGATCAAGAACCGGCCAACTGCACATGACGACTGGGCCCATCGCATGGAGTTCGAAGCGCCAACCCACAGTCGCACTATCGACTCAGGATGCTGAAACGATCGCCAACTCAACGACATGCCGAACAGCAATCGCGATATTGCATATGTGCAAGGACGTTGGAATTCCGTTGCCGACGCCATCAACTACCAATAACGACAACCGGGGGGCGGTCCTGAACGCAACGAACGGCATGGCCACTGATCGCACACGCCACTTAGCACTCAAACACCATTACGTGGTAGAACGAGTACGGGCTGGCGAAGTGATCGTACGACACGTTTCGACGAAGGACAATCTGGCGGACATGCTGACGAAGTCACTACCGACGCCACGTTTCTTGGAACTAGTCGCACAGTTTACGGTGTTGCTCAAGGACGCTTTACCGCAGTTTGAGGTTTAATGCCTCTAGCTTTTACAGACACTTAGGATGAATTTATTCAACAGACTTGCTACACCGCTGCAAGGACCTGCATCCTTTGATGCTTACGATTTTTTTTTCATTTTTAGTGTTAATGCAACATTAACATGTATCATACTTCATCATCATGATAGCTCGTTTACATCTAGTTTCATATGGCCAATCATGTTAGTAACTTGAAGATAATATACATATACATATATGTTATGCCGAGGGGGAGAGTAAGCTATAATATTTACTAAATATATTGTTACCTTTTATGGTCAATTTCACGACATAACATTTATATTTGACCGGATCATATTCATTACCATTTTCATATTTCTTATCATAATTATTATTCGTTACGTTGATATTACCGTTATTCACAATTAGTTGCCAGTTAGTATAGATTGGCCCATACTGAATCATCACTTGAATTTCTGACCACAAGATCAGTATATAAATTTGTGGTATTTATTTCACTATAAATTTATGGTAAATTAGATTGAGTTTCAGTCATTGGTTTCTAACCATTGATTAAATTCATTATTGTTCCTTCAACCTTTGATCAAAGTGCCTCAGCGCAAACGATTATTCAAGTATCCGGAGACTAATGTCTACTAGTGTACTTACTAATTATTATATTAATATAAAACTAATAAAAGTTTTTTTGCTATTTACTACGACTTTTAATAACATAAAAAGCATGCCGGTAGTGACTACGCAAATTTGTGCAATCCTTACGACCTACGACCTTCCGGCCCTTCGTATCAGGAAGAGGATCATATACATACATACATACATACATACATACGTACGTACATACGTACATACATGCATGCATAAATACATGCATAAATACATACATAAATACATACATACATGCATACATGCATACATAAATACATGCATACAGGCATACAGGCATACATGCATACATACATACATACATACATACATACATACGAGCAGAAGAAATGTCGATAGGCCTGATAAAATAGGATGCAATTTTTGCAGGGGCGGGATAATCTATTGCCTTTTTGTCCCGGCCCGTGCAGGGAAAAGTGGCATTTGTATATCTACAACCACAACTTTCTTTGTTTCACTGTTTTTGCGGTCACTGGTGCCACCTGTGTTTTTGTGGTAGGCGGTGGCACCTGACTCACCCACAAGTGCGAGTCTCCTTGTTTTTTGGATAAATACCAGCCATTAATTTCTTTTGGAAAAAAACCGACGATTGCACAAACCGTAAACCCTTGTGGTTTCTGATATCGCCAGGCCTTCGATGGTTTGTCGAAGTGCGCGTACCAGGGGTGGTGTCGGTGTCACGACCACTCCGAGCAAGGCTGCCGCGCCCAATGCGGGCGGCCCTGCAAAGATTGTTACTCGCCCAACAGCCGGGGGCGCCCAATGCGGGCTCTGGCTTGAAAAGTGGTAGTGCCGTGCCACCGGCAGCTCCTGGTCGCACGCACCGAGAAATGAACACTCCGCTTGATCAGGACCAGCAGGGTGTAGCGAATCCTGAACAAGCAATGCAGAGGACCAGGTCTGTTACAATGTCAGGACCTTTTGTTAGAATCCAGACTGTATAGGAGCTAGATAGTCACTAATGGCAATTTCCCGTGAAATTCTTGTGAAGTCTGGGCCTTTCGTAGGAATCCCTCTCGCATATGTAGGTTCTCCCGTATAAAAGTGGTCGGTAGAATTCAAAAAAAAATTAGAACGGAATATGTAATTTTATTAAATAGAAATTTTACATGTTCATAAAGAAAGTGATGGACTAACATATTACGAAAACCTCATTGAAAAATAATCAAAATTGACTTCAAACCAATCAATTTCCCGTCGCCCACCCTTTTTTCCCAACTAATTTGCACACCCCCCACCGGAAAAAAGTGGCCACCTTGCCACCTGAAAAAATGATGCTTGTGATGACCAAAAATCAAAGTCAGTTCTCATACTGTTCCCAGTATGCTCTTCAATAAATTTTTATATAATATCTTTCTCTGTATGCTTATAATTAAATGTACAAAGTTTTTTTACAAAAAGGTAACCTCAAGCCTGCAAACAAACCGGCCAAAGTCAGCAAGAAAAGGGCATAAGGCCCTCACTCAAATTTTTTTTATTTAAATACAAGGCCGGTACTAGTACAAAAAGTGAAGGAAATCAAAGACACTATTTAATAAAAACATTTTGTGTAGAAAGTGCAGAAAAAAATTGAAAATCTGTAAAAATCTCAACTAGTATTTTTTTAGCCTGTCTGGAGCCCAGAAAAGGTCACCAACAGCAGGGTTACAAAGAAAGGAGCAGGATTTGAACATATGCAAAACAAAGACCATGTGATTGTGAATAGATTCAGCACATAACATTCCAAGAAAAGCACACACAGCACATATAGGAGCGATACAGGACAGGTGCAAAAAAGTGTTTCAGGGAAAAGGGAACAACACATTCTACAGATAAGTTTACAACAAACCATTTTGCAGACAGCATGGGCACAACGTGTGGAACGACTGTACAAGACCACGGGACGTGAAAGGATGCATGAGAAATACACAGAAAAAAAACACAAAACTCTCAAGAGACACGACTTTTACCAATCTCGACCCCGCAAAAACCGTCAAATAAAAAAAAATTAGTGCGGCCTTCTCTTCAAAGGCTACGTATGTCGATAGGCCTGTTTGTTTCAAATATTTTTTGGAAATTTTTCTGGTTTCCTCTCCGGGAATTGGCATGATCCTGTCAAATATTTCCAACAGAAATTGACGGGCCGGCTACACCAGTGTCTGTTGGAGGTCCATCTTGACACAGCGAGTGTTTGTTCAGACCACGTTGTTTCAAGCCAAAGCAAGCATGACACAAGTGTTTTCATCAGAAAACTTGGTTACTCCCGTATTTGAAATCCTTATTATCGACTTCTATTTTCACTTTTCAGGACATAGCAAGTATGGTGTTTTTAACTGAAAAATGTTGTGTGCATGATGCACTCTTCACTCATTTTGACGCACAAGTGCTCAAATGAATTCAAATGTTATGTTGAGCAATCCTGCCAAAGGGTTTTTGCAGAGATGTACGGTATAAAACAAAAACTAGGAAAACATAGGTCGAAAACTAGTTTGTCGAAATTCAGAACATACACTCAGATGACAGCAATAGCTTATATGAACTGAAAACCTTAATACGGGACAGACCATTCCCACTAAAAACATTGAATTCTGCGCAGACAGCACCTCAAAATCTTGAATATTGAATGAGTTTACTCGCTGCATCAGTCTACCGACTAGTAGAACCTACATATGTATACTAGCTAAATTCTTACGAAAGGCACAGAATTCAGTTTTCCGGGGGAAAAGGAGAAAAAGGAGGAGGGAGGGGGGGGGGGAGGACACCTCTTAACTGATCAGTGGCGGTCGCAACTTAGTTGTCTTGTGGTGGGTGCCCTCCTCCCCCCCTCCCTCTTTGTTTCATTCTCCCCGTGAAAATCTCACAGTCTGGGCCTTTTGTTGGAATTTAGGCTAGTATACAGGCTGATTTCCATCAAAAGGCCCAGACTTGCAGTTTTCCCGTGGAAAACTGAAATGTGTAATTTCCCGTGGAAAAGTGAAATGTGTAATTTCCCGTGAAATCTCACAGTCCGGGCCTTTTGTTTTGGCTACTATACAGGCTGATTTCTGACAAAAGGCCCAGCTTTCAGTTTTCCCGGGGAAAAGAGAAAAAAAGAGGTGGGGGAGGGAGGGAGGGGGGGGGGGAGGAGGGAGGGAGGGAGGGAGGAGGGGGGAGGGAGGACACCGCCTAACTGATCAGTAGCGATCGCAACTTAGCAGTCTTGTGGTGGGTGCCACCCCCCCCCTTCCTTTCATATTTTTTCCCGGGAAAATCCCACAGTCTGGGCCTTTTGTTGGATTTAGGCTAGTATACAGGCTGATTTCTGACAAAAGGCCCGCTACTGAACCGTCTGGTGGTGGGTGCCACCCCTCCTTATATTTTTTCCCTGGAAAATCCCACAGTCTGGGCCTTTTGATGGAAATCCTGCTTGTATAGAGGCTGATTTCTGACAAAAGGCACACCACCCGGTGAATTTGGGCGGTGGGTGCCACTTCCCGGGAAAATGTCACTGTCTGGGCCTTTTGATGGAAATCCGGCTAGTATAGGGGCTGCTTGGTGGCAAAAGGTCCAGGGTCAGGGAAATCTGCCTGGTTCAGCGGCTGGTCTGGGCCTTTTGATTGCAACGAGCTTGTATGAGGCTGGATGTTGATCAAAAGGCTCAGAAAAATTCCTGGCCTTTTGATAGCAATGAGCTTGTATGAGGCTGGATTTTGATCAAAATGCACAAAAAAATTCCTGGCCTTTTGATGGCAACGAGCTTGTATGAGGCTGGATTTTGATCAAAAGGCCCAGAAAATGGTTGGATTTTGATCAAAAAGCCCAGGAAAATTCCAGGCCTTTTGATTGCAATGAGCTTGTATGAGGCTGGATTTTGATCAAAAGGCCCAGAAAGTGGTTGGGGTTGCTTTAGCGGTACGGGGCTGCGAGGGCGGAGAGGGTGGCGAGCGCCCCGCGTTGGCGACCTTTGGCCCAGGGGGAGGGGGAAGGGGGGGGGGGGGGGGGGTTGCTATACAGGTATAGTGATACATGCATTTTGTTTTTATTGAATAATTACAAATTTTCACGAACCATCTGTGCTACTCTCGCTCGGAAAGCAGCAATGCGCCTGTTGTGAAGTGCCGCTCGCTTGCGTAAGTATGCGCGTGCTAGCGGCTCGTGCTGCGCTCTGAGGCCTCCCAGCGATTCAGGTGTAATTCTCGCAATGACTCCACTCGCGATGTAAGGATATCTTAGCGAGCGGTCTATATACTTCTTCTTGCGGGGTTACGAGCAGAGGCTAATAGTAAAATAAATTGCGTTTCATGCGGGGCGTGTAGCTGCGCCATACCAGCTGTGCCCGATCGTCTTCATCGAGGGAAACCAATTGTTCAGGATCTATGTAGTTGACAAAAGGGGGCGCGATGTAATCTTTGCAGATATTAGCCACTCCAAGCGGCAGCAGCGTTGCCAAGAAACGCACAGCGAGATAGCTAGCCGCGATTGCTCTGAGGGTCGAGTCGCCGGGTTCGTTCAATTGTTCGAATCTGCTGTACAGATCAGCGTTAACAGCGTCTAGGTCGGACCATTGTAAGTAGCCCCGCTTCCAGGCACCAGCCCCTCCCTCTGCGATGAGTTCCGCCGTCACTTCGTCCCCTGTTCTGAGTTTTCCTGGTTCGGTGTAGTCGTGTTCGGCGAAATCACACGTGCCAGGGATAATGTATTCCGCGTCGTCCCGTCGGGCGGTGTACTCTATCATCTCTGGTACAGTCATGGGCTCCGTCGGTCCAGTCAGCTGCACGGCGAGCGCCATCTTGTCCATGCGGCGTCGCTTGGCCTGTCGAGTCTCCACGCGGTCACAGGTCGTGCGAACATGTCCTTTGTCCGTTACTTTTTTTGCGTCGGTTGTTGGATTATGAGGCTGGACTGACAGCCCGTTACTTTTTTTACCCTGGCAGTGGCACGCGCGTAGCTGCTGGTTCAGGCACGTATTGCCTTTTTGTCCCCATAGGGTCCGAATAATAGTGATATGGCCGAAATAATTGTGATACGGGAAAAATGCAGTGATATGGTACAAAAAGGCAATGATTCGCTAACAGAAATTCTAGAAAACCGTTTCGCACCAACCTCGGAAAAAAGTAACGGACTGCCTTGACCAGCTCATTCTTCTCGAGTCAATAAACTCGAGAAGTGGTCTGCAGCCGGAACAAAACTTTTGTCAATTTTTCCACTTGTAGAAATTTACGTGAAATTTTACGTGAATTTTTTGTCAGGTTGGCCAAATTTTTATTAGATGTCCTGTATGGTAGGTACAATCGTGTCATGCCGTCTCTGTACGAGACTGGGGACCAAGCTAAGCTCGCGCAGTTGGTGGAGAACAAGCGCCTCAACCCGCTCTATAAGCAGTTCCTGTTGGCTCTGCACGCGGCCTGCAACAGCGATGGCGGCATGAAGGTGAACTATAGCTACGGGAGTGGTCGCAAAGGCGGCAGGCTCTACGCGGACCGCGGCTACCAGAACGCGCCCAAGGCCCTGCGCAGGCTCTGTCTCGAGGACTGGCACTGGGCGTTCGATATCAAAAACAGCGTGCCTTACTTCATTTGGTTCTTGGTCAGCGAGGTGCCGCGCGCTCGCGAACTCCTTGGCAGCAAGGTCTCTGCCCTGCAAGAGTACGTCGAACGGCGGGAGGAAGTGCTGGGGCGCGTGCAAGAGGAGCTGGGAGTGGACCGGGAGGGCGCCAAGAACGCCATGCTCAAGATCACGCACGGCGGCAGCAAGTTCGATGACTCTTCGTGCGCAGGCGACTACCCTACTACTCGTGCCTACCAGGCTGCGGTACGGGCCGCGGCCGAGTTTCTGGGCACGTGGTACTACAAGAAGCTGTGGAAAGATTGCGAGAAGAAGGGTGACGCGGAGGAGACCCTGCCTGGCCGCTCGGCGACCCTCTACGACAAGCTCGGCCGCTTTGTGCACTACCTAGCAACTAGGTATGAGGCAGTGACCATGAGGACGGCCATGCAATTCTTTTGGGACAAGGGCTGTGACATTTGCTGCCTGGTGCACGACGAAGTCATTGTTTCGGACCGAGCGGGCAAGCTGTCAGTGGACAAGGGCGAGGTGGTGCGCGAGCTGAACGCCTACATCAGAGAAAACGCTGTCTACCCAGGAGTCGAGACGAGCAAGCCAGGCACCAAGTTCATGAATGTGGCTGGCAAGCGTGTGGAAGTCTGTGTCCCGGTGCCCCCGACAGACATTGGCTGGTCCGTGCAACTGGCGACACTCTTACACTGTGCGACATATACGACATATCTGCAACACTCTACGCTGCTGTGCTCGTTGCGGAATTTTATGAACGCACAAACATACAGTGGAAAAATAAACGCACAACTGCAGCATGGCTGTCTGTCTGTGGTGTCCCCACTGATATCAAGAATCTAGAAAGAAAGTTCGAAGGTAGAAACCAAAGTGGCATTGAGTTTGCCCTTGAGGCTTTTGTAACTGCCTTCACACGGGCTTACAACGAAATGTACAAAGCACTGAAAGACAACACAAGGCAACATCCTGTTTACGAGGAGGTTGACCAGTCTTGTCAGGTGCTTGAACGCCTCACACAACTCCATAAGGGCCTCTTTGAGGGGAAGGAGCAAAAACCAACATGGAAACAATGGGCCCACACGAAGAATCACACTCTCATTAAAGGCCCTCTCACAACAATCCCAAATAATAACAGAGCTGATAAGTCTTCCATGAGAGAAAACGCACACTTCCTCTCTAGTGCCACAGGGCTTGCACAGTTCGTGACTCATCTAGCACGACAGGTGAAAGAAGAAGAGACGAGACAGAAAGAGGAGAAGGAGCAGAAGGAGAAGGTAGCTGTGGCAATGGCAGTAGCACGGGTGGCTCCACAGCCAACGGCTCCACCTACCACATCTAACCCAGCTCCCAAGAAAGCAGGAGGAGGACCCACAGGAGGAGGACCCCAAGGGGGAGGAACAGTAATTAACTTGACTGACTCCCAGAAGAAAAAGCAGGCGCTGCAGGCAGCCCTAGCTAAAATCAAAATTGGGGGAGGGGGCCTTAAGCTCTATGCTATCACTGCCAATGAGGCTGACACAGAGAAGACCCTCATGACTAAGCTCAATGAGATGAACAGATGCTTTCAGCAAAACCAGTGTGAGGTGGAGCAGGAGTATGAAGTCCTAGAACATCTCTGTGATCGATCCCTCCTTGGAGCTGGTTTTGATCGTATAACTTACGAGAAGTACAGAGGAGAGGAGGAGCTAGCAAGGAAAGGTGGACATGCAGAGATGAGTTGTACTCTGGCCATTGCTGCCCTCATTCGATACTTTAAGGCGAGTGGATACCAACACTTGTGCACTGGCACATTGATTGGGTTTGAAATTTTCGACTTAGTATCGGAGCAGTTGCAGTCTGTCACTCAGCTTGCATCTGTCTTAACAAATGTGGGCACCCAGTACACTCTCTTTTATAGCCACAAAGCCATACTCCTATATTTTCTCAGTGCTTTGCACGTCTACAACAAAAATAAGCTCACACTGCTCATGCAAGACTGCAAAACCTTCGACAAGGTAAAGCACTTGAACTTTTTGGAGATGAGCGTCTTGGAGGCCACGACTAAGGCCGTGAGCCCAAAAATGTTGTGGACCGAAGTAATGACCGCTTGTCAGAGGCTCGACAGCCAGACAGCATCCTTGATCGGTTCTGCATCGGCTTCTGCTCAACCGCAAGCCGCACATACGCAACGATCTCTAGGAAAGCGACCAAGAGAGAACAGTCGTGAAGCTAACACACCTTGTATTCGTTGGTGGGCACGGGCACAATGCTTCAAACACACAAATAAGAAATGCCCGTACAACCACGATGTCGAGGACACCCGCATCCGAAACACACTCCTCAAGAATGTACGGTCGGACGAAACCAACACCGTCGCCGTTCTGCGCCGACTGCGCAATGATCAGGGGTGGAAATTATAGGATGTCGCGGACCATGACCACGAACTAGCTGACGCGATCAATTCTCTTTTCGCTAGAGATGATCAGAAGACGGCAGCCATAGAAGCCGCAAGTAGAGGAAGAGGTGGAACACGAGGAAGAGGAGGAGGGAGAGGAATCAATCGAGGAGGAGGAGCCCCTTTCGCACGAGGCACATACACTCGCGGGGGGGAGAGAGGATTTGTGAGAAGAGGAGGAGGAAGAGGTGTATTTCAAGGTAGAGGAGGAAGATGGGTTGGCCGAGGTGGATACGGGAGTGCAGAGCGCCCGTACCACAGAGATGGGGGCTGGGCAGACGGCTCGAGCTCAAGCTCGGGTTCCTCAGCACCACAGGCCTATGCGACATCAGGCGCAACCACTACCGACACTGATGCCGACTCAGGTAACAGATTTGAGGTAGTCCAATGACTAGAGAAGGAGGGAGAAAACAGAACAACATGCATTGCACGATACACCGTTGTGCAGGTCCCAACCAAGGGTGCCAGTGAGTCTAAGAGCCCACAGCAGGCCACAGACCAACTCAAAGGTAGTACAATACCAGTACACCCATCACGACAACAAACAGTGCATGCTGCTAATAGGCAGGCGAGTAAAGCGCTGGCAAAGAGAAAGCAGGCGGGCCTGTCGCAGCCACAGCCGAAGAAAGTAAGAATAGAACCGGCAGTTAATCTTATCAACTTGCCGAGACAGAAAATAGACAAGGAGGATGGAGGACATCAACCTCTCCTCACGGTCTCAAACAGAGAAAGCAAGGACAATCATCCTTCGCCTGTGAACAATACCCAAAAAGACATTACAAAAACGGCGGAAAGGGAGGAGGAGGCGAACCTCGAGAAAAGGATACAGATTTTAGAACACAAGCTCCTTGTATTGGCCTTAAAAAGTCACCGGCCAGACGCTTTATGCTATACGAACCTTTTTTGTGAAACATTAAATACCTTTACAAACGTTGGTAATGATACCATGGCGAAATTAATATTGTCGGCCAGAAATTCACTACGAAACACCATGAGTGGTTAGAAACTAATATGAAAAAATCATCTGGCACCTTGAAAGGAGTTAGTAGTCGGACGGATATAACGGGCATCATCACTTTAAATTTTAAATTGAAATCCGGACGATTATATCGAGTGGACTTTTACGTTGTCCCCGAATACCACGAATCTGTTCTTTTGTCGTACGACCAACTGGCGACAATGAACGTAGTGATTGATTGCGCTGCCAAAAGAGTCATATACGGCGTAGAGCCAGGAGAAGAATATACAGTCGACTCTCTCCATGCTATTGACTCATACGAGGCCCTACACCTAGGGGTAGCATCGGAAGGGAAACAGGTGGCCATTACACACGCATATGAGGCATATATGCCAACGGACGCGGTGTCTAAAGATGGTTCAAACCTGTCAGACAAGAGAGAGGCGGAGGTCTATACGGCTACAGTCTCTACACAATGGGATAAAAAGTCGATAGACGATCTCATTGAAAAGAGGAAAGAGGAGATTATATGCATGGGAAAAAGGTGCCCATGATTGGCGAGATTTGAAGAAGGAGCAGGGGCCGATGTATATATTACCAACGGGTATTGCTTTCACGTAAAGGTGGAAGAGAAGGACAGACAGGAGTTTATACCGAGGAGAAGGAGACGACTCCCTGATCTCCCGGCAGAAGATATTAAAAGCTTTATTACCGAATTCTGGGGTGACGAGCCTACGTGGCCGCGCTCACTGACAGAAGTGAAAAAGTGGCTGCGCACTCTTTTTGAAAATAATAAACCATATACGGTCATACTCCCGTACAATGAGAAGGCGGTATGGGCGCAGGAGATACGAGACCGGCTTATTGATACCGGTGCCCTCACGGAAGCAACACTTAGTGGTGGCTTGTCGTCTCGGGACTCGTGAGCAGAGCAGTGCATACAAGCGGAAGCTCAGAGACCAGGACAAGTTGAAATTGATTCCTCAAGCATTCACATGCTTCGATGGTTTCTACACCCGAAAAGCTCCGTTGCAATATGCGAGATTAATAGATATGTTGGTAGGTCTGGCGGAGGACGACGAACCAGACACTGCCACATATGAAAAAACGGGAATGGACGATATATCAGAAGAAGAGTTGGGCTTGGAGGAGGACAGAGCACCCCTCAAGCATCACAAGAGAATGTCAGAGGAGGAGTTTAAGGCGGCGATAGACGAGAAATTGGCAGGAGGAGCAGGTACGGAGAAGGAGAAAGAGGTTTTGAAAGAGAGATTGAAGGCGAACAAAATGATTTTTGACCCCCCTCAAGCGGGAGGTGTCAAGCCGGAAGACTTCACCGCGGTTATTTGTAAAATACCAGGTGCTGAGCCTTCACCGGCGCCACGACGGGCAAATCTGAGTATACATGAAGCAAAGATCGCAGAAGAACAAGCGCGGCAGTTACTCGATGAGGATTTCATTGAGAGATCGACATCTCCAATAGTTTCCCAACCGAGACTGGTGCCTAAACCGGGAGGAGAATGGCGCTTAACGGTTAACTATGCCCGCGTCAATAAGATTTTAGAGGAGGAACGAAATCCATTACCTACTCTTGAAGAAGGAAGGCGAGTATTGCGAAACGCCAAGCTATACTCAGTCATTGATCTGAAGAATGGCTTCTGGCAAATTCCACTGGATGAAAAGTCCAGATGGCTGACTGCATTTGTAGTAGGAATGGAGATATATCAGTGGAAAGTACTTCCAATGGGACTCAAACAGGCCCCGGGACTCTTTCAGAAAGCGATGCAAAGCATGCTGAGTAGCAAATATGATGACCAGACAGAGGGAGGTTTCATGAGGAGAAGAGGACAGAAGGCGGGAGAGTACGCATTTTGTTACATCGATGACATTATCGTGTACTCCAATACGATGGAAGAGCACATCGACCATCTAACAGATATTTTCAGGCGTATCAAACTATTTGGCCTGAAATGTAATTTGAAGAAATGTCAACTCGCAAAGACAAGCGTGACATATTTGGGGTACGAAATCTCTTACAATAGAGTCTCGATATCCAAAGAGAAGAGGGAGGAGATCATGAGCCGACAGAGGCCGAAGAATCGCACAGAGCTGCACTCATTTCTGCGATGGCGCAATATTACAGCCAGTTCGTACCCAATTGGGGTGCAACTCGGGCTAAGTTGGAGAGAATGATCGACTTCGATGATTTTGAGAAGTGGGATGATGAAGCCTTAGAAGCGTACAACACGCTCAAAGATCTCATCTACCAAGATCCGAAGGATGGCGGTCTCGTGGTGATGATGCCCGACTTTTCGAAGCAATTCGTAGTCGACACAGACGCATCAAAGTTCGCGATTGGCGCAGTCTTACAACAGGAAGATGAGGAGAAAAAGTTGCGCCCGATCATGTTTATAAGTAGAAAGTTGTGCTCGGCGGAGCGAAACTATTGTACGAGACAGAGAGAGGCACTGGCGGTGGTCTGGGCCCTCAAACGGTTGAGAGAGTATTTATGGGGTGGACCTCAGTTTATAGTAAGGACTGATCACCAGAATTTACTATGGCTGATGAATCATGAACAGACTGGCCGTCTAGCGAGATGGCAGGCATTCTTGTCATGTTTCAATTTTACAATGGTCCATCTACCCTGCAAGCGAAATGTTGTCGCTGACAGCCTCTCCAGGCTAGAGTTTCACTCAGAAGTGGCAGCTCTCGTATCATCAGCAGAAATGGAGGATCTATCCCCAGACTGCACATACGAAGTGCATCATATCGAGTCGATGCAGATGGCGAGAGGGGTCCGATATAACCGATCGGGTCTACGTCATAGCCCGCAAGGTCCGGATCATGGGATATGTTGTACAGCACATGTCCTCGAGGATGCTGAGTGGTCCTATGATGCATATAAGAATACGAAGGCGGAGATAAAACAAGAAGAGATTAAGCAAGAAGCATATGCGGAACCCCCGCAGGAGAACAAGGAGGAGTTAGACGAAAACCCTGAGAGGATAGGAGTGCAGCTAGAGGATGGGACTATCCACATAGCCTCACCCACTGCATGGAGACAGCAACAGGCTCTCGATCCGGAGTTCAAAGAGCTAATACAGCTATACAAGAACCCGAACGAGCTGAAAATGATGAAGGAGATTAAGGAGCAACAGAAGGAGATGGGGTGGAGAGACGGTCTCTTGTGGTACAAAGGCCAACACGGGCGCTATGCATCACAACCAGACAAATGGACTCTCTGGGTTCCTGAGAAACTCAGACACATCATTTTTGTCGCTGCTCATAACTGCCCACTACTGGCGCACCCGGGCCGACAAAGAACGCATATGTTCATTTCGAGACGATTCTGGTGGAAGAAGATGAAGGAGAATATTGATGAACAGGTCAATGCATGCATCCCATGCAAGACATCCAAAACACCATTGAAGGCGAATTTTGGCCTGATCGGGACTTTTCCTTTACACTTAGGAATGTTCGAGTTCTTACACACTGATCATGTAGGACCTTTCCCGGTCACGACGGAAGGTTACAGATACCTTCTAACGGCCATAGACAGAGCCACAAACTATGTATGGGTGGCCAGTCAAAGACGTTACGGGAGAAACAACAGCGAAGGCGTTGATTGACATGATCATCTCACAGATTGGGGTGCTGAGAAAAATATGCTCAGATCGAGGCTCTGACTTTAATAATGAAGTCATCGACAAGCTATCTGCATATTACGGCATGAAATGGCAATATGTCACCGCCTATAACCCCAGAGCGAACGGCAAGATAGAGCGGGTGCATAGACCCCTCAAGGCCGCGCTGAAGATGTATTGTATGAAGAAGGAGAACCAAAAGGCATGGGTGGAGGCAGCATCCTCGTTTGCTTTTGCTATGAATTGCCTACCCTCTACAGCGTTAGGTGGTTCAAAAGGTTCCGTCTCGCCATACCAATTGGTATATGGGCGTGAGCCCGCCATCCCAGCCTCACTGCTGCACCCAAAAGATTCATGGGCAGATCAGGATAAGCTGTTTGGGGTGAGACTTCGGGCGAAGATGGAGGCGGAGCAAATAGTACAGGCGCATAGGGAGGCGGAGCGCAGGAAGACTGATGCTGAAGGTGTCAGGCAGGCACACCTGGATCAAGTCAGATTTCAGGTCGGGGATATTGTACTACTGTATCATCCTCAGGTTCCTCAGGGAGTCAGCTCGAAGCTGTTCATGCACTGGAAAGGACCATACCAGATCATGGAACAGATGGGGCCTTTGAATTATAAAATCAGGGGCAGAGGGAAAGTTCAAATAGTCAATGTACGAAGGCTGATGAAGTATGATCCCTTCCTACTTGAAGATGAGTCCGTTGATCAAGCACTCAAACGGATGGAGGCTGACTTTAAAGAGGTCCCACCAATCCGTCAGGAGGATATCTCGGAACGGGATGCCTACAGGGCACCAATTGCGGAGAAGGAGGAGGCTGAGCTGGAGAACAAGCGGGCCACCGACCGCAAAAGTGCGGCGGGGACTCAGACCCGCAAAGGGTGGAGTCGAACGTGCCGGAAGGAAAGTTCACGGAGGCGCAAATAAAGAGAGCGCAAAATGACCTTATCTACGACCGACCGAGAAAGGCGATAAGGACGGCACGTTCGCAAGGAGTCCATCAAGAGGGGAGCGATGACGGAGATCAAGACCCTCGCGCGGGCAATGACACTCTCGTTCACCCCAGTTGGAAAGAAGGAGATGCGATTGGACATATTTCATGGGCCAAAGACGCTTTTTACTTGGTGAGGCCTGCGGCTCAACACGTAGCCAATGACACGCTCTCAGATTTATATCTCATGAGAGTCATGGCAGTACCTCACAAACGCCATACGCGATCGAATCGAATTTCGACTGCGGCACAAATAATACAACCAGTCTTACATTTCTGGAGGAGTCTGGATCCAGTGGAAGATC
Source organism: Paulinella micropora (assembly GCA_019918135.1). NCBI lineage: Eukaryota > Cercozoa > Imbricatea > Euglyphida > Paulinellidae > Paulinella > Paulinella micropora. The sequence continues at coordinate 105,883 of WBZZ01003082.1, read as the reverse complement.
CTAAAGTAAGACAATACCTTCCAGTATATAAAGACGCCAAGAAACTTGAGACATGGGATGATACCATATCTCCCACAGATAAAGATCATACCGCGTGGACCATACAAGCACTACCACGAGGGGTGCTGGACATTCCTTTTGACTTGGCACAAGGCGCAATCCCTCACAAAATTTGGGACGTCCTCGAACAGTCTACCTTAGACTTAACTTTGGTTGGAGGTCCTCCACCAGGTAAAGGAGTCCGCGCGCGTAAACGGCGTCTATAGTAAGTATTTTTTTTCTCTAGAAGTATTGTGGACCTGATCGATTGCGAACATAGCATTGATCCAATATCGTCCCGACAACCTTACTTAGATATTAAAGCTACAACAGCATTCATTCTTCTAGAGATTAACAAGACACAGCTGACAAAAAATATGCATTCTATTCTCTTGCTTCGGCAGAGACAGACGAGACGGCCACGAAACAGCACCGTTACGGGATCGCTATTTGAGTGAGCGATGGTGTTTCCTGGATACGACCCGCATTAGTACCAGAATGATGACCTCATTAAAGACTCTACAGTCTAATCAAGAACTGATATATTTTAATAACATGAACTGCTACACCGGATTCCATCGATCTCTACTTGTATCGGCATATCGCAAGGTTAGGGCGCACTCAACCCGACTTCGGATATAGTCGTCAGACTTGATCACCTGACACTATATTAAATGATACCGATTTATACAAGGGTATGTCTTCACAAAAAGTAAATGTATTTATGGAAACCGACGACCGGTTATTACATATATATATGGAAATGGCGACATTACATTATTACTCAACCATAAAACATTATACTTGGACATACTGCACAAATATCTTATCGACAGAAGAAAGA
>WBZZ01003082.1:95000-97500 GCA_019918135.1 Paulinella micropora | reverse complement strand
TATCTATCTATCTATCCATGTATCTATCTATCTATCTATCTATCTATCTATCTATCTATCTATCCATCCATCCATCCATCCATCCATCCATCTATCTATCTATCTATCTATCTATCTATCTATCTATCTATCTATCTATTTTTCTTCAACGTCCTTCCTCCTCTTCTTTTTCCAGAACACAGTCTACCCGTGATTCCCATCCCGGACACATGCACAGTACACAAATTATTGTTTGATGTGAAACTGCGTTCCTTTGCAAGGACTACATTCCTTTGCGACATCTCATCTATCTATCTATCTATCTATCTATCTATCTATCTATCTATCTATCTATCTATCTATCTATCTATCTTAGGGAGCTTTGGTATCGCCTGTATCAGTCCCTTCCGTGCAAACATCACGGCTTAGCTGGGCATCGGGTCAATACTTTACAGACTTCCTTGGTTGACGAAATCAGAAGCTCCTTTTTTCTGACATTAGTCGATATCTCATCAGTTGATCTCATCACTTACTCCACGAAGTAAACCAAGGCCACTTGAGGTGTCACTGACCCTCCCTTGGGCTTGATGTTTTGAAATGGGTGCCATCTGTCGACAGACAGAGAATTAGGGGATGGTGTGGGTGTGCTGGGCCCGTGGTGGGGTGCCTTATGTGTGCCTAGCCATACGCCTATAAGTCACATGCCGAAATAGCGACGGGAAGCACAATTCTGTTCCCTCAGGGTGCCCTTTCTCGCTTATTGAGCACGGAATAAAACCCACAGTGCTCTGTCGGTTTATACTAGACTGTCGAACAGTCTCGAAACTCCATCTGCTTACTGGGCCCTCTGTAATGGAGGTGGGAGCTCGTTCTGCAAGGGGCGCTTTATGGAACGAGCCCTGGCCCCGCCTGGTACTAGGGAGGTTTGGTATCGCCTGTATCAGTCCCTTCCGTGCAAACATCACGGTTTAGCTGGGCATCGGGTCAATACTTTACAGACTTCCTTGGTTGACGAAATCAGAAGCTCCTTTTTTCTGACATTAGTCGATATCTCATCTATCTATCTATCTATCTATCTATCTATCTATCTATCTATCTATCTATCTATCTATCTATCTATCTGTTTGTCTGTCTAGGTAGATGCGACCAACAAACCAGACATACATACATGCGTACAGACATTAATGCAATGTGTGCAGGTGGATGCTTCTAACAAGCCGCCGCGCAGCGAATCGGAAAACAGCTCCAAGGGGTGAGATATATATATATATATAGATATATATATATATATATATATAACTGCGTACATACATACATACATACATACATACATACATACATACATGATATCTATCTATCGATGTATGTCTGTGCGTCTGCTGCCAGTGATTTCTGGAGCAACCGCGTCACCATGACCCCCGCGCCTCTCACACAAGTAACACACACAGACACGCATAGATAGATGGATTGATAGACATGTCCATCTAAGACATACACACATGCACGTGTAGGCCAAGACGATGGTATGGGGCGTGGACAGCGACGAAGACGACTCCTCAGAGCTCTTGCTCGGCAAGGGTAGATTATGACGTCCTATCAAGCTATGTTATCTTATGCGTATGCTTATGCTTATGTTTTTGTCATGTCATGTCATGTCATGTCATGTTACGTATTAAATTCCGGTAGGCGCACCCGCCGCAGACGTGGCGGGCCGATTTTATCTTATGTTACGCTACGTTATGTTATGTCATGCTTATGCAACGTGATGTTACCTTATGTCATGTCATGTCATGTTATTTTGTGTTATTAAATTGCATTAGGCGCGGATACGCCGCAGACGTGGCGGGCCGTCCATATTATGCTTATGTCATGATATGTCATGTTATGTCCTTGCATAAATTATGTGATGTTACGTAATAAATTGAGTTTAGGCGCGGACGCCCGTGGACGTGGCGGGCCGTGCCGACCCAGCTGCTTATGTTGTGTGTTATGTTGTGTTATGTTGTGTTATGTTGTGTTATGTCATATATTATAGGTAATGCTATGTTATGTCGTGTTATGTTGTGTTGTATGTTAATGTTGTGGTATGTTATGCTAGGTGCTGACCCGCCGCAGACTTGGCGTGCTGTGCTGACGCAGCTGGGACCCGGCCTGATCGTCACCGCCTCCGTCGTCGGGTACACCAGACATGAAACCAACAAAATAAGTAAAGTCCATGAAAAGTAAAATAAATAAAGTAGATAAAATAAATAAAATGAATAAAGACATTGACAAATAAGACGGGGGGCGAAGGCAACGAAGTTTTCGCGATGTTTGCGGCGATTTCTCGAAAAGCTTTCGCGTTTTACTCTCTCCTCTCGTATCTACCTACCTGCCTATCTACCTGCCTGCCTCTCTCTCTCTCTCTCTCTCTCTCTCACACACACACACACACACACTCACTCTCTCTTTCTCTCTTTCTCTCTCTCTCTCTCTCTCTCTCTCTCTCTCTCTCTCTCTCTCTCTCTCTCTCTCTCTCTCT
>WBZZ01003082.1:65000-85000 GCA_019918135.1 Paulinella micropora | reverse complement strand
TTTATCTATCTATCTATCTATCTATCTATCTATCTATCTATCCATCCATCCATCCATCCATCCATCCTATCTATCTATCTATCTATCTATCTATCCATCCATCGATCCATCTATCTATCTATCTATCTATCTATCTATCTATCTATCTATCTATTCCCCCCCCCCCCCCCCGGAGCTTGTATGTATGTCATGTCATGTCATGTCGTACATACATACATACATACATATATACATATATACATACATACCTACATCCATACGTTGTTGTTCTTGTCAGGTGCTGGTAGGATTCTACGGCTGTTACGCCGCGGTGCAGGAGTTTGGCCAGTGACGGTGAGGCTCACGCTACACTACCCCGATACTACGGGTTTTCAGCTGCGAGAGAGCCACCCCAGGCCAGCAAAACCTGGCTTTTGTGTGGCTCTCGCACCCGAATTTTTAGGTTGGTGTATTTTATTTGTTCCTTATTGTGGCTGGCGGGTGCGCTGGGCCGCCTGTCCAGTCCTGCCTCGTGCAGCTGCCAGTCGAACGCGCCGCCCAACGCGCCACGCCCTGCTGCCTCCACAAACCTGCCACCAACCACCACTACCATCCCGCCGCTCTGCCACTCTCTCTTTCACTCTGCTGTTTTTGTTAATGCATGATGTAAGCACACGTTCCAATAAACTTATTTATAGCGCTGTGGCAGAAGTTCAGGTCGCACTAGGATTCATTTCGCAGTTAAGCTTCAAAATCAAAGAGAATTATGTCAAATTTGTATGAAAATGGCTGCTCAAGCCGGCCCTTTCAGCTTGGAACCGCCTGCTCAGAACAGTGTCAGGCTGAACACACTCTGCATTGGCACTACCTGGATGTGGCCGTTCACTTTTAGCACTGGAACGACGTGACTAGTCTGTGACTCTATTTATAATACTGGTATTTCACCTGCTCTTACCTAGTCAGCGCTTGATGCAGCCATAGAGTTCTTTAAATTGAAAATCTCAGACTCTTGAACCCACAACTTGGACTTGAAGCCCTCCTTCAAGTGCTACACGTTCAACTTCAAGCGTCACGCAATACCAACTCACAATCTACTGGTATTTCACCTACTCTCTGGAGTTAGGGTTTTTTGCAGCCATAGAGACTTTTAATAAGAGTTCGTTGTGTAATTATCACTTGCGGTTGTATCCAAACTCAAAAGTTGAATTTTGTGCTTTTTCAAATATCACAACTTATTAATATCAACAAATTTACCGCTATGACTGTCACTGTAAAAAGCACAAAAAGACAATTCATATTACTGGGTATAATATGAATACATTCAATTGTCAAACTCAGCCATAGAATTTGTGTTAAGGGGCAGATTTCAGATTAGTGGTCAGAATTCAAATTAGTGCAACTTAACGGCTATATCCGTCCGCGAAATATTACCGTTAAATTGAACTAATTTGTAATCTAAAATCTGACCGCTAATCTGAAATCCAACGAAATCTGACCCTTAACTCAAATTCGCTGGCTGAGTTTGACACTTGAATGTACCCAGTAATAGCTGAAATTTTAAGTTTATCGTTTGAAGTCATTTCTGAACGAAATCGAAAACTAGTTATATAGTGAAGTCGTAGTGAAGAGGAGAATCTAACGAGCCGGTCAAAAACAGTGAAAAATAAACGGTATTAATAATGGTTTTTGCCGGTCGTTAAATTGCTCAGTCTGATGAGAGAGAGAGCGAGAGAGCGAGAGAGGGGAGAGAGAGCGAGAGAGAGAGAGAGAGAGAGAGAGAGAGAGAGAGAGAGAGAGAGAGAGCGAGAGAGAGAGAGAGAGCGAGAGAGAGAGAGAAAGAGAGAGCGAGAGAGAGAGAGAGCGAGAGCGAGAGAGAGCGAGAGAGGGGAGAGAGCGAGAGAGTTAGCGAGAGCGAGCGAGCGAGAGAGAGAGAGAGAGAGAGAGGGAGAGAGAGGGAGAGAGAGAGAACGGAGGGGCAAAATTTGTTTGCGGAGAGGTGTGGATATAGTTCCACAGTAATTTTGATTTTGGTTTTTTTAAAAATGAGCTGAATTTCTTGAAAGCACGCTCGGTGTTTAAGCTTGGCTTTTTCAGACGAATTCGAAGAGTTGAAGTTCTTACCCACCGAAGCCGTACAGAGTTCGGCCCTGGCGCTTAAGAGCGTACACAACGTCCATGGCGGTGACGGTCTTGCGGCGAGCGTGCTCGGTGTAGGTGACGGCATCGCGGATGACCTGCTCCAAGAACACCTTCAGCACACCACGGGTCTCCTCGTAGATGAGGCCAGAGATACGCTTCACACCACCACGGCGCGCCAGACGGCGGATGGCGGGCTTGGTTATACCCTGGATGTTATCACGGAGCACCTTGCGGTGACGCTTGGCGCCTCCCTTGCCGAGACCTTTGCCTCCCTTTCCTCGTCCAGACATGGTTGTTTGGAATGTGATGACAAATCTGTTAAAAACTGATCCCCGATCTTTTGTGGCGCAGGGTCCACTGTGCAGGGTTCTATTGCCTTTTTTAGGCCGGATGACTTCTCTTGGCTCAATCTCATCGCCTTTTCTAAGGCCGGATGGCTTCTCTTGGCTGGGTTCTCCAGCGCCAGACCCACTTCCCGACAAATTCTTTGTCTGGTGTGTCGAGCCTATGTAAAACGTACTGCACAAGTATTGGGTGAGTAAAACGTACTGCACCAAGCAATACAGAATCTCAATACCGACGCACGTGTGTTGATTTTTTCGTGCAAAACTTGAGATTTCCGAGTTGTCCCCGGCTTTTTGATCCCGCCAAAACTGTACACCACTTAATGCGCCTAAAACTTGCCTAAAACCATCCAAAGTTAGGCACAACTCGAGTATCCCAACTTTTCTTCGAAAAAAATGAGCACATGGTTACGTAGGTATTGCTAAATATTGCTTGGTGCAGCACGTTCTACTAATTGGGGAGTACGTTCCAGCCAGATGCAGTAGATGGCAGTACGTTTTCCTGGCAGACTTCCTGGACTGCAGGCTCTGTGCAGGCTGTTTTTTCTCGCAAGCAAGTCTTCAAATAATGCATACAGAAACAAAGTTTGCACTCTGTATTCAGTGGAGCGGCGGTCTTGTAACAGAACTTTGGACTAACGAAAATATGAACAAGAACCTCACACAATCACAAATGTCCAGCACATAAGTCAGTCTCACACTGTCACAGAGAAAACTTTATCGCCGGAAGTCTATCCAGTTGGTCCTGTGCTGCCTTTTGAGAGTTCGCGGTCTCCTTGGTTGCCTGGATCACTGAAATCTTGTCGAGCGATGGGCATTGTGGCGTTGTGGGCCTCTAGAGATCTTCCGAAACCGAACTGGTGTACAAGAAGAGATTTTAGCCTTTTTTGAGATTCGTATCACCCCGTTACTGACGATGGTGTGTCCCATCCTGTTTTGCCTGGGTTTGAGCATCTCGTTACTGATGATGGCGTGTCCCATCTAGCTGTTTTGACTGGGTTTCAGCATCTCGATCTTCATATACTTTGGACTGTATGTGCGTGTGTAAGTTTCTGTGCATGCATAAGTAAATGCCACAAGTATTTGTATTTGCTTTGGTATTTGTTTGTGAAAACGTTTATTTTTGTGTTTATTTACATATTCATGTTTATGCATACGTATGCATATGTCTATGTTTATGTATATGTATATTTAAGTGCTGCGTATGTGCATTTTGAAAAGGCGTATGAATATGTATAAGCTTATGAAAGTGCAAGTGTATTCTTACGAAATGTTGAGTAAGTTAAGATCGAGATGCCGATCTTCATGTGTATGTGGCATGTTGAAAAGGCGCGTGTTTATGTATGAGCTTATGAATGCAAATGTAATCTTAAGAAATGTTCAGTAACTTAAGATCGAGGTGCTGGAATCTTACCGACGTTCGGCTTCACACGGCCTAGACTGTTGTCAGCAGCTTACCCGTGCTGGCTTCACACGCCTTTTTAGCTTCGCGGATGGCTTTACCTTATCTGTGAAGTTTGGTAATACACTGTATTGTTCCTTGAGCGTTCACGGTGTACTACACAGAGTAGTCGTTCATGGCCGACTTCGTGCATGTGGAATAAACAAGTTTTTGTCAAATGAGCGACATTGCTACTGAGCTGATTGAACGGTTGAAAATTGTCGCACGTAGATAACTCAAAACTAGAGAAGGAATCAGGTTTTATGAAACCCCCCCCCCCATCTCAAAAAAGAGAGGGGGGGGTGAATCTTAGTTTATTCAAGTCTTATCGGTATTAGTACCGGTAACATTAATTATTAACCCTTAACCGGTTTGCTACTTTTGGGGATCTAAAGCCACGTTTGGGGATCTGACAAAATTTCAAGTTTCTAGTTCTTGTTTGTGGTTTTTGACAGTTATATATACTATTAAATTTAATTGAATTAAACCAGGTGGAAGCTAATTGTGTAAAAGAAACCGTTCTTTAATAACTAGTATTAATAAAACCTTGACAATCACTGTCACAACGGCAAAAAAAAAAAAAAAAAAAAAAAAAAAAAAAAGCGACAACTTCAATCGTCGCAATATTAATACTAAGCACGGGTACGCTTGCGGATTCCATTACTAGTAGTGTGACATACCGCACAACAGACATAGTTCTGCTCACCCGCGCCGCGCTTAGCATCACTTGCATCGTTTGTAAGTGTTAGACTCGACCACTATCAAGTTATCAATATAATGACATATCTATGATAGCTACAACACTCAAACAGCAGTACCGTCAGGCTACAGCTTTAATAAGAAAAGGCGCCAACAGAATACGCCGCGTAACATGACTGGCCTGATCGTAAGTAATGGCCGGGCTCTACCGACTCCGTTACTCAGGCTGATACGGCCGGTCCTTAATTAACTATTGATCATGATACTTAAGATTATAGTTCCAACACTCGCCCTGGAACAAAGTAAATTAATATGTAAGTTACTGCCGGTCCTATATAAGTTACGCCATCTAATACTATTTTGTGAAATATGAGAAAACACAAACTCAAAACATATACCCTTACCCTCACACTCTCCGAGAAGTAATGTCGGGGTAGGCTACCCTTCTCAGTATCCACAGCGAGTATGCATAAATTCGAATACATACAAGGCAGCGGGCCTGTGGTATAGTCGGTCCTACTACGCCCAACGAGAAGAGGATTATTTCCCTACTCTCCCTACCTCGCGAATGAGTACAAGTAATATGCCAGTAATAGACATATACTATGATATAGATCATAGTCGGTCCTACCCAACGAGAAGAGGATTATTTCCCTACTCTCCCTACCTCGCGAATGAGTAAAAGTAATATGTAATAGACATATATATAGATCATATGAAAGTACATAGTTATATTGCTGTTGACATTCAAGACAACAACAAAAATTAGTTTTTCATTTTTGTGTCAGATTTTCATTTTTGTGACAGTTTTTCATTTTTGTGACAAAAATTCAAATTTTCAAATTTAACGGTAACATTTCGCGAAAATTTACGATATTTTGCGGACGAATATAGCAGTTAATTTGAAAAATTCACATTTTCACCCAAAATCAAAATTCCAACCAAAACTGAAATTCCAACCAAAACAGAAAAATTAATTTTTTTTGTTGTCTTGAATGTCAACAGCAATAGTAATGACCCACAAAGAAGCACGATAACTATAAATATCTAATATTCTCATGTGATAATACATATGTATCGCAACTATGAACATAAAGCAAAAATAAAATTTTGAAACGCTTGCCGTAAGGGGGGTAAAAACTTTAAAAAAATTATTGGCGGGTCTGTACTTTCTGAAGGGAGGGCCCCAGGTCTGTAGACTCACGAGGAGCGATGAAACCGTGGCACCCTTCGACCCAACCACAACCAGAGTTCCAATTTGGCCTCTTTATATATATATGTATATATATATATATATAAATGTGAGCATAATTAATATATATACCCGATACTATCTGTAGGATTGATAAGTCCGCGGAATGCAGTTCGTGTTCCGGGGCTTCACGCGAACCCGGGAACACGAACGTACTCAGCAACGTGGAGGGGCAATCAGATCGCCGCGGGATACGTAGAGTTGAACCATCACGAGAACTCTGACTTGGTCGAGATTATAAATATGTTAAATTAAGAATATTATTACTGGAAGAAAAGGGGGGGCGAGAGCGTAGGTGAAAGTCCCAATGCAGACGCGTTTGCCCTCAATTTTTCATATCCACCAGGGTATGAAATATCCAGGGAATTGCAGTACCCAATAGGTCGCCACAATATTCACCTGTATCACCCCCCTCAATATAAAGTATACGGAGAATTACGAAAACTTAATATAAGCCGCATCCGGGAGCGTAAATGAATATGAACATACTATGCTTAATATTACGTGAAATATCCTGCACTTATAGCGTGAGTTCCCTTCCGCAATTAGCGAGAAATTCCTTCACCAACTTCACCGAGATTTGATCCGCCAAGTAATTGAATTTCTCGTACGTGAAATTTATCTTGGTAAATAAATCCACGATATTATCCTCCGTTGGTACCCGAAATAACTTTACTACTCCCCTTTTGACTAATTTTTCGAGTAAAGTGGTATCTTACATCGATATGTTTGGTCCGTGACTCCCCCAATCCTCTTTCCGATAAGATGATGGTCCCCTCATTATCTTCGAATAAGGGGGTAAAACCTTTTGGAGGCAATCCGATATCAAGTGAGGGTCTGTCTCAGGGCAAGTAACTCCCTGACCGCTTCGTTAGCCGATACGGTCTCTGACTCGAGGGTCGACTGTGTTATGACAGTCTGGAGTTTAGAAAACCAAGCTACCGGTCCTCAATTGAAGAGGAAGATATATCCGGAACGAGATTTCCTCGTGACTTTCTCCCCAGCGAAGTCTGAGTCAACGTACCCGACTAGTGGGTGTTCATTGATCAACTTCTCTATACTAGCTATCACGGGGACACAGAAATCGTTGATTTCCATGGCTTTGCATGCATAAAGGCCTAACGCCTTTTCAGCGGCAGATGGGCCTCTGGTTGGTCTCCATGAGTTGGGGAGCCTAGGTACGCGAAATCCTTCGGACAACATCTTTACTAACCGCTCGTCACCTCGCTTGAAAAACAGGGCTCTGGGAGTCAGCAACCATAGAAATATCCTATGAGCCATGGCATAAGATATATCCGGGGATGGGACTTGATGTTTTGCTGCTATGCTTAGCGGAAAGATAAGAAGTGGGCGAGTATGAACAGCCAAGAAGATGAGCATGCCGATGAGACACCTAAGGTCATACTTGAACAGGCGATGTCCTACTTTCAGGGGCGCAGGGTTTTCAGAAGTAAAAGGGGTTTTGGCAGGCACCTACGTGACGGCTCGGAACTACTCGACGAGGGCTGCTCGCCACTACTAGATGTTGCACTAGCTGTCGCACTGCTCCCAGACGGGTTGTCCACCTCCACTTCGATCGTCGGGGCAGCTGGGCCGGCTAAAGCCGTTCCGGCTACCACTGGCGTGACCGCTGCGGAGGCTGCGGTTTCCGCGACCTCCGTCCCGGTCTCTTTAGGGTCTCTCCATCTTCGTCGCTCACCGGCTGGCGGGGGCGATTGCCTAACTGTGGAGAAAGTCACGATACGTGGAGGGGCAGAACAGGGTCGGCTTGAGGACTGCCCGACTCGGGGGGATAGGGGGAGGCTGTCACCGTCGGCCGGCTCTGCCCCTCGCTCGGGAGAGAAAGAGAACAGAGGCCGGTTCTTCGACTCTGATTTCTCCTCGACTACCATTCCTTCCCGTCTTATCCCGCCGTATGGGGAGACGAAAAGCGTGCCGCTATCTTCGTACCGGGAGTCCGGAGGGGAGGCGAATGATCTCGGGGGGCTTGGGCTCCGTTGAGAAAACCTCGGGGTCGGGGCTGAGCCATACCCTGATGCTAGTGGGGAAAGTACCCCGTCAGAAGCCGGTCTCGGTCGGGTAAACAGGGTACGCTGTGCTTCTGACCCGCCTATGGGGCCCAGGCTACTTCCTGAAGGGCGAGAGGATCGACCTGGGAAGGCTGTGATGGGGCCACCAAAGCGTTGGGAGCCTGTTGGGGGGAACCTTACCGGGGCGGGGGCCGCCATGAAGCGCGATGACGATGCTGCCGCCGTAGCGGAGGCATCGTCGCTGCCGTAGCTGTAGCCGTAGTCGTAGTCGTTGCTCCTGCCAGCGGGGGGCGAGTTGGGCCCATGGTAGGAGCCGCCGTGGCCGCTGGTGCAGGAACCGTCACGTAGCGTATGGAGCCGGGGACGTTGTCCGGGGACAGAACCCAATCGACCTTTTTCGCAAGGTCGTTGTACCTGATTATAGCTAGGTCTCTCTCACCCCTATAAGAGGTCCACTTGTGGAAAGCGGATGGGTCTAACCAATAATCCACCATCTGCTCAAGGGGCTGCATGGGGAGAAAAGGCTCCTCCTCAAGATTGAGAAGGCAGTCCTTTACTGCTTTCGCTAAGAGGGGGCCGAGGTCCTTATTTAAAGTCATGAGTACGACCTTAATGAAGTGGGCGCGGCTTATTCCGTTCGTCTGGGGCGAGAGCTTCTTTGCCGAGCCGTCCTTGAGGGCCTTCCTGTATGTGTCCATGAAGGGAACCTTGAGGTTGGTGCGCAGCGTACGAGAGATGTTGAGGCATTCTTCTCGGTGGTAGACTTCCTGACTGACCAGGTCGTAATTGGGGCGTGGAAATGAGGCTGGAAGGCTCATTTTGTCACAACTGAACGTAGAAGGCCCACGATGTAGCAAACAGGTCTGGAATTTGCAAAGGAGACCTTTAGGGCTGGTTGCTACTCGATGGGTCTTGCTTGAGGGACTGTCCTATGTATGCAAGGGACTTGAACAGACTTGAACAGACTTGAAAAAGAGTTGAATACATGGTACAAGTCGCCTCTCTACGTGTGGTGAACATGAACAACGATCTCCATGACCGGCCACTCAAAGACAGGTGAACTAGCTGTCCTGTGTGGGTGTACTGGCAGACCTTGAGCTTGCTCGCTGTTGGTGTTTCCAAAAGCAGGTAGGTGTTCCCCAATTCGAGCTGTGCACAGCACACACTAAGTGTGACTCTTCCAAAAATAAAGGGAAATTCGAATGCACGGTAAGTCTTGACTACCCTTCTGTGAGGAAATTACCAACCGGCATTCAAATGAATACACACACGGCTGTCATTTGATCTCAAAATACTTCCGAGAACAGGGAAGGTACCAAAAGACGCTGACACCGACCAGGGATGGTCAATTCCAGTTTATTTAGTACAACGACACTTGCTTGACAGACTATTTGTCCCTTGCGAAACAATGCAAATTTTGAGAACTAACGAATAGTATTCAAGTGCTACACGTGTTGTGTAGCAGTTGGAGTTGTTCAAGTCAGTCTGAGAAAAATAAAGGAAAACTTGATATGTTAAGTATTACTGTAGGCATCACCCCCCGGATAGCCGGTAAAAAGTACCCTTTTTCTGGTGTCAGGTGCACCTAGTTTTTTTCCATTATTTTCAATATCGTTTGGCCGGATTTGACCTAATGCCATTTTAACCTTGGTCTGTTGCAGTTTTCTTTTCGGCTTCACTGAGCTAATATAACGAGACATCATTCTCTTTTGGGGATTTGTGTCTGGTTGTATTACCGACTTTTTATTGAGCTATCTTCGGGGATTGTAACATTGGAGTCACCAGCACAAGGCTGATTTCTTTTCTGGCTTGTTTTTGGAACAGCAGAAAGAAAAATTGGACAGACCTATCTCTTCTGAGTAGGTGTTCCAAAAAACAAATACTCCAGCACATCCCCACACAGCTCTTTTTGCAAAACTAGACGTCTAGGCGTTTGTGAGTAGGTGTCTCAGTACCCTCTCCACAGCCTGTATCTGTGTCCTCACAAGGAGGCCAGACACCAGACCTCGTAGCTGTTCTTTTGTTCTCTCTTGAGACAGAGACAGAGTAGGTCAACAGACGTACAAACAAACACTCACAGATACAAACAAACTTGAAGGACACGAGCGTAGTACTCTACCTTTCAAGTCTGTGCACTTTGTTGCCTCTCAAACCACACACATCAGAGTATTTTTGCAAATCTCTGACTGTCTTTCGACAATAGGTCTGAACAAGTGTCAGACGACAAGTCGACTTCTCAAGGAGTGCTTCTCTAGCCTCTTTGACATTATCTGTACATAGGTCCTCGTACCTCATAACAGATACAACAACAAAAAGAGAAAAAGAAAAGAGGAGTGGAGAAGGAGATCAAATTTTCAGAGAAAGTCGTACAGATTACTTCTTTCTCACAAAAAAAAAAAAAAAAAAAAAACACATAAGACATAGAGGTGAGACGCTCTCTCTCTATACTGTCTTTTCGTTTTTTCTCTCTATTTTCCTCATAGACGAACAGAGCAATTACGGGTAGAAACAACTCTGTCTCATCCGTATTCCTTCAGCATCCATGTCTACTAGGTCTGAAGACTGGCAGGAAGGAGGGGGGGAGAGTGAGCGAACCCCAGGAAACGAAGAGAGAGATTCGTTGACTCATGCAGAAGGAGGAGATCTGGCACCTTCCTTTGACACAGGAGGAGCAGAGAATCAATTTTTTACTGCGCCTTCCTTTGACACAGGAGGAGCAGAGGAAGTCGAGGAGGAGCAGAAGGAGGAGAGGAAGCGAGGTTTGTGGCCGAATATGGCAAACTAAGTAAGAAGGAGTTTGAGGAGAAGAAAGGGAAGGATGAGGCCTATAAATGGCTATACATTCCCCAAGAAATGCGATGGGGACAACCCTTGAAGAAGGAGGACATCTGTTACCCTCTCCCAAGGCAAGCTCTGCCTCTCGCAGAATTCCTCAGAGACGACGGTGCACAGTTACAGGTGCAACATGTCTCATTTGGGGACAATATGTCTTTACTGGAGCTACTCGACCTCTCATGGACAGTGTTTGAGTGTGCTATACTCTTTGAGTACCAGACTGGAAAGACTGTGCTGCCATCGAACACAAGAGCACTGGCTAGGTTGCTCGATCCTGGTCAGGACATTGATTCAATAAAGAGAGTGGAAAAGGAGTTTAAGTTCAGGAATCCAAAAGGACAGATCAATGTCATGGATGTGTCTCTGAAACTTATGGAGGCCAAGTTAGTGGACCTGGGTAAACTCCAACACACCCAGTTTGGCAGGGACCTTCACCCGGCCCTGAGGGAAATAGAAGGCGAAGCTGGAGGGGTGACGAGGATGAAGAAGCTGCATGCGGCCTTGGTGAAGGATGACGCATGGAAGAGGTGGGTCTTCACGAAGGATCATACGATCTTGGAGGGGACGGCTGCACCACCCCCCACCAATAAAGCGGGAGAGAAGGAGTTGGCGGAGAAGGCCTTGTTCCTTCGGAAGGCAGCTGAGATCCTGTCTTTTTTTCATCATGCCCAAGAGCTGTATATCAAAGAGCTAGCGGCTGAGAAAGAAAAGAAGGAGATGGAGGCAAAGATTGCATTAGCCAAGGCGGCGGGAACAAAGGGACCGAAATATTCCTCTGGATCTTATATGGCTCCCTCGGGCCGCTCCGCCCCGTCAGCCCACACAGCCCCTTCGGCCCCTGCGACTAGCTCAGCGCCTACCACTGTTATTGTCAACAGTAATGACAAAAAGGACAGACAGGCTATCATACAGGCCTTCCAAAAATATACAAAGTCCGATGCCACTGCTCTGACGCTGTATGCAGAGACAGCGAGTCAGAAGGACACGGATGCGAACCTTCGAGACAAGCTCAGAAGAATTGATGCTTGTATGAAGCAGCATCCAACGGACGAAACACAGGAGTATGAGGCGTTGTACACCTTGTTGGACCCATCAATCATCACACAAGGGTTTGATGTTGGGGAGTACAAGGCGATGAGAGCGGTAGAGGTGGCGGCTAGGAGAGCAGCCTCAGACCTGCAATGCACGGTGCCAGTTGCCGTCCTCTTGCAATACTTTAAAACTCATGGGTATCAGCACCTGTGCACTGGTACTTTGATTGGGTTTGAGATTTTTCAAGAGGTGAACGAAGGGCTGGGCATTGGCACGAGGTTGGCAGCGATCCTCACTGAGGTCAGCGCCAAGTACGGGCTCTTTTATAGCCGGAAGTCAGACTCTATCATTTTGTACTTCCTGAGTGCTTTGTGTACACGACACCCGAGCAAGCTCGCAAGGATCATACAGTCCTGTCCGACCTTCACGGCGGTGAAGACGGCGGATTTTTTTAGAAACGAATATATACGAGAGGACTGTAGCGGCTACTCCGCCGGGCGACCTGTTCAAGGAGGTGCTCGACGCGTGTTCCGAATTGGACACGGCCACCGAGTCATTCTCCAGTGCCGCGACACAGGGGGTTGGAGGTGCTCAAGCAGCACATGCAACTCGAACGGCAGGTCTCAAGAGGGGGAGAGATGATGAGCCGACGCCGTGCTACCGCTATTTTTCATACATGGCGTGCAAGCATGAGGCACAGAAAGGAGTAGGCAATTGCCTCTTCAGCCACGACTCTCTTGATGATAGGCAGCGAAATCTTTTCCTTAGAGAGCTCGAAGGCATGAAAAAGACCATGTACGCCATGTACAAGAAGGAGTTGGAGGAGGGGAGGTGGAATGCGAATATGGTCTCGGATGCGGAGTTCCGGGAGGCCATCATTTACTTCCTTGACAGAATGAAGAGAAGGGAGAAGAGAGAGACATCGGGCCGATCAAAGGCGCCGACTAGAGGAGGAGGAGAGACGAGAGGATCGTCACGAGGGTCCCGAGGGACACCAAGAGGGGCGGCACCACGAGGACGAGGCTTTCGTGGAAGGGGAGGACGGACCCCAGCGCGCCCTCCCAGAGGACACGGATACTGGAATTATAGCACCAGTTCCAGCTCCAACTACCCCCAGCAAGCTTATACCGCTACGGAGGGGGGACGTCAAGACGAAGACACCGGCTCAGGTGAGCGTGTTGTCGTCGTAGACTGACGGGAGGAGAAGAGAGAGGAAAAGAAGAGAGAGAAGGAGATAAAAACTGTTCTTTTTAATCCGACAGTCACAGTTATGCCTACTGTTGATGAACAGGATACGAACGGTTCCGTTCCTCCCAGACGTGAAGGTGAAGGCACACAGCCTCACAAGCCTCAAGGTAAGCACTTGCTAGTTCATCCTTCGAGAGCTAATATGATAAATGATGCGAATAGGAAGGCGAAGAAGGCGATGGAGGAGAGGAAGCCGAAACCAAAGGCTAGGTCTTCTCCTACGAAGAAGCAGCGGACCGTACCCCCGCCAAAGGACTCAATAGTCTCTGCTATAGACACGAGTACACTCGGTGTACCAGACTCTGTCCAAAAGACACTCGAGATACCGGAAGCCCCGGAGACTCAAGAAGTTAAGTTGGCGGAAAAGGGGGGAGAACGAGAAGAGGACAAGGAACTTGAGCTTAGACTCAAAACCCTAGAACGAAAAATTCATGTGCTAGCGGCTAGTTTACATAGACCAGACGCGCTATGCTACACTGACCTCTTTTGTGAAACTTTACAAACCACATTAAAAGTTGGTAATGATACGATGGCGAATATTAATATTGTCGGCCAGAAGTTTTTAATAGTCACCGGACATGGGTGGACAAAAACATTAGAAAAACAAAGGGGACCCTAAAAGGGGTAGGCAGCCGTACGGAAATTACGGGCATCGTCACATTAATTTTCAAATTGAAATCCGGTCGAGTATATCGTGCGGACCTCTATGTTGTCCCCGATTACCACGGTTCAATCCTGCTGTCGTATGACCAATTGGCTACGATGGGGGCTGTGATCGATTGCGCCGCACGGCGGGTGATTTATGGAGTGAAGAATGGAGAGGAGGAGGATATTAATCCGATGACTGCTACTGACTCATACGAGGCTTTTGAGCTGAGTCTAGCAACGGAGAGGAAAAAGTTGGCCTTCGTACATGAGGCAACTGAAGCCTATGTACACCCCTATGTCACAGTGCCGGAGGAACTGACCTGGACCGACAATTGGGAGACGGAGATGCAGGCGTATACGGTTACGATTCCCGCATGGGACAGAAAGTCTATTGATGACTTAGTCGTAGCGCGTAATGAGGAGATAATATGTGTTGCGAAACAGTGCCCGTCGTTGGCCAGATTCGCAGAAGGTGGCGGGGCAGATGTCCATATTACTAATGGCTACTGTTACCATGCGAAGGTGTCAGATGAAAGAGAGAGGCGTTTGTGCCAAGGAGGAAGGGGCGTATCCCCGATACTCCAGCGGATGACATTAAAACTTTTATCACGAACTTTTGGGGCGATGTGCCTACCTGGCCGCGCTCATTAACTGAAGTGAAAAAGTGTCTACGGACTCTATTTGAGAGTAACAAGCCGTATACTGTCATTCTGCCATACAATGAGAAGGCGATCTGGGCACAGGAGATAAGGGACCGGCTTATTGATCATCCTATACCTGTTCCTTCTCGCAAGCAACAGTTAGTGGTGGCTTGTCGACTCGGGTCTCGGGAGCAGAGCAGTGCATACAAGCAAAAGCTCAGAGCCCAGGACAAGTTGAAATTGATACCTCAAGCTTTCACATGCTTTGATGGTTTCTACACCCGTAAGGCTCCGATACAATACGCGAACCTTATTGATATGCTTGTCGGGCTGGGTCATGATGATGAGCCGGACACAGTCACGTATGAAAGAACGGGACTAGACGATTTGTCCGAGGAAGATTTGAGTTTGGAGGAGGACTTAGCGCCCCTCAAGGAGCATAAGAAGATGTCGGAGGAAGATTTCCAAGCGGCGGCGCGGAAAATTTTAGAAGAAGGAGTGGGTTCGGAGAGAGAGAAGGCGTTTCTCAAAGCTAAGATGGAGGCGTACAGAGAAATTTTCGACCCTCCTCGGGCAGGTGGTGTAAAGTCGGATGACTTCACTGCTGTCATTTACAAGATACCGGGTGCGGAGCCATCTCCGGCACCACGGAGGGCAAATTTGAGCATACATGAGGCAAAAATAGCGGAGGAGAATGTGAGACAGTTGCTCGATGAGGACTTTATTGAGAGATCTACATCTCCAATTGTCTCTCAACCGAAAATCGTCCCTACGCCAGGAGGAGAATGGCGCTTGACGATCAATTATGCCCGTGTGAATAAGGTGCTAGAGGAAGAGAGAAATCCTCTGCCGACCTTAGAAGAAGGCAGAAGGGTGCTGCGGAATGCTAAATTCTATTCGGTCATTGACCTTAAGAACGGCTTCTGGCAGATACCACTGGACGAGAAATCCAGATGGCTGACTGCATTCGTTGTGGGTATGGAAATATACCAGTGGAAGGTGCTTCCAATGGGACTCAAACAGGCCCCGGGGCTCTTTCAGAAGGCGATGCAGAAGATGTTGAGCGGTCAATATGACGACCAGTCGGAGGATGGTTTTATGAGAAGGAGAGGACAGAAGGCGCGAGAATATGCATTTTGTTACATCGATGACATCATCGTATACTCTAACACAATGGAAGAGCATATCGATCACTTGTCAGATGTCTTCAGGCGCATCGGAGCATTTGGCCTGAAATGCAACCTAAAGAAATGTCAGCTTGCCAGGACAAGTGTGACGTATTTGGGTTACGAGATTTCTCATAATAGGGTCTCGATATCGCGCGAGAAGAGGGAGGAGATCATGAGTAGACAGTTGCCAAAGAATCGCACAGAGTTACACTCTTTTCTTGCGATGGCACAGTACTACAGCCAGTTCATACCCGATTGGGGTGCAACTCGGGCTAAGCTGGAGAAGATGATTGATTTTGGAGACTTTGAGAAGTGGGATGAGGAGGCTTTGCAGGCGTTTAATACGCTCAAAGATCTCATTTACAAAGATCCCAAGGACGGCGGATTAGTACTTATGATGCCCGACTTTACGAAGCCGTTCGTAGTCGACACGGATGCATCTAAGTTTGCGATTGGCGCGGTGCTGCAACAGGAAGATGAGGAGAAAAAGTTGCGCCCGATCATGTTTATTAGTAGAAAGCTGTGTGCGGCGGAGCGAAATTACTGCACGCGACAGAGGGAGGCGTTGGCAGTAGTATGGGCTCTTAAGAGGCTCAGAGAATACTTGTGGGGAGGACCTCTATTCACGGTTAGGACCGATCATCACAACCTTCTTTGGTTGATGAATCATGAACAAACCGGCCGTTTGGCGCGGTGGCAAGCTTTCTTGTCATGTTTCAATTTCACGATGGTCTACTTACCGGGAAAGCGAAACGTAGTCGCTGATAGCCTTTCCAGGCTAGAGTTTCAGTCGGAGGTGTCGGCTCTCGTATCATCAGTGGAGATGATGGACCTGTCCACGGACAAGGTATACGAGGTGAGCCACATAGAGGCGATGCAGATGGCAAGAGGCGTTCGTTATGACCGCACGGGTCTACGATATAGTCCTCAAGGCCCGGAGCATGGCATATGCTGTGAGGCGCATGTTCTCGAAGACGCTGAGTGGTCTTATGAGGCATACGAGAACGCGAAGGCGAATATAAAAGAAGAGGAGGAGACGACTGAGGTCTGTACTGAACCTCCACAGGAAAATCGAAGCGAGCTTGATGAAGACCCGGAAAGGGTAGGAGTAAGGTTGGAGGACGGTACTATTCATATCGCCTCGCCTACCGCGTGGAGGCAGCAACAGGCGACGGATCCGGAGTTCAAGGAGCTCATAACGTTATACAAGAACCCTAATGAGCTTAAAAAGACTCCACAGATCAAAGATCAGATGAAGGAGATGGCGTGGAGAGATGGGCTATTGTGGTACAAGGGCCAGCATGGCAAATTTGCATCACAGCCTGACAAATGGACTCTCTGGGTACCAGAGAAGTTGAGGCGCTTTATATATGTCGCAGCCCATAACTGCCCCTTACTGGCACATCCGGGTCGACAAAGAACTCATTGGTTCATAGCGAGGCGATTTTGGTGGAAAGGGATGAAGGAGGAGATAGACAGGGAAGTGGACGCATGCATCCCATGCAAAACCACAAAGACACCGCTGAAGGCGAACTTTGGCCTGATCGGTACATTCCCGTTACACGCCGGGATGTTTGAATTTTTACACATCGATCATGTGGGACCTTTCCCCAAATCGGCAGAAGGGTACAGATACCTTCTTACCGCAATAGATCGAGCCACCAATTATGTCTGGGTTGTTCCTGTTAAGGACGCTACAGGCAAGACAACTGCGGAGGCTCTGATCGATAGGATCGTCTCGCAGATCGGAGTGCCTAGAAAGATATGTTCTGATCGAGGTTCTGACTTTAATAATGAAGTCATCGACAGACTATCTAAGTACTACGGGATGAAATGGCAATATGTTACTGCCTATAACCCGAGAGCGAATGGCAAGATCGAGCGGGTACATAGACCTCTCAAAGCCTCGCTTAAGATGTACTGTATGAAGAAGGAGAATCAGAGAGCCTGGGTGGAGGCAGCACCTTCATTTGCCTTTGCAATGAACTGTCTACCCTCATCGGCATTAGGAGGAGCCAGGAGCTCAGTCTCGCCATATCAATTGGTTTACGGCCGAGAGCCTAATATCCCAACCTCACTTCTGCATCCAAAAGACACTTGGGCAGATGAGGATGAGTTGTTCGGGATGAGACTAAGAGCGAAGATGGAGGCGGAACAAATAGTTGCGGCGCACAGGGAGGCGGAGCGCAGAAAGACTGACGCACAAGGAGTGCGACAAGCGCACTTAGATCAAGTCCGTTTCCAGGTTGGGGATATTGTACTCTTGTACCATCCTCAAGTCCCTAAGGGGGTTAGCTCTAAGCTGTTTACCCACTGGAAAGGACCATACCAGATCATGGAACAGATGGGACCTCTGAATTATAAGATCAGGGGTAGAGGGAAGATGCAGATTGTGAATGTTCGAAGGCTGATCAAATATGACCCCTTCTTACTTGAGGATGAATCCGTTGAGGAGGCGTTGAAACGGATGAAGGAGGACTTCCAAGAGGTACCGCCTATACAGAAGGAGGATACCTTAGAGGAGGAGAATGCCTATCGGGCACCGGTCACGGAGAAGGAGGAGACCGAGAAGGAGAGTAAGGAAGACTCAAACCGCAAAAGCGCGGCGGGGACTCAGTCTAAAGCCCCCATAGTCCGCGGCGGTACGAAGGAGAAGTTCACGGAGGCGCAGAGGAGGAGAGCGCAAAACGATCTCATCTTCGACCAACCGAGGAAGGTGGCAAGGTCGATGCGAGCGACGGATGTCCATGGAGGAGGAGGGGAGAAGGACACTAACCCGAACGCGGGTAATGTGGACATTCGACATGTGCGATGGAAGGAAGGAGAGGCGATTGCGGCCATCAAGTGGGTCCGAGACGCTTTTTATCTGTTGAGACCGGCAGAATCTCATGTTGCCGATGACACTCTCTCAGATCTTTATCTCATGCGAGCTGTGGCGGTTCCGCAGACTACACGGGCAGTACGGACATCGAAGAGATCCTTAGCAGCAAAAACGATACAACCGGTACTCCATTTTTGGAGAAGCATGGACCCTGTTGAGGATCCAAAAGCTAGACAATATTTACCGGTGTACAAAGACGCGAAAAATCTCGAGACATGGGATGATACTATTACCCTTCGAGACAAAGACCACACTGCGTGGACTATTCAGTCACTGCCTAGAGGAGTGCTTGATATTCCTTTTGACTTATCTTTGGGCGCCATCCCTAACAAAATATGGGACATTCTGGAGGAGTCGAAGTTTGACTTGACTTTTGTTGGCGGCCCGCCACCTGGCAAAGGGGTTCGCGCAAGGCGACGAAGGTAGTAAGTGACATTTTTTTCTTTTATCACGCGTCGGACATTGAAAGCTGCATGTGGATTAATCTCATAGTGCCCATGTCAGATCATGTCTTATTAAAATGTTTTTATACCATTGTTGTTACTTGGCATTTTTATCGCAACATATGAGTGCGAGGGTCAATCGGCAAATGGATACGACACCGTATAAGGGGATCGCTTGTGAGTTTAGCGATGGTGTTCCTGGTACGACCCTGCTTCAAGTATCCAGGGTGATGTTCTCAAAAAATGTTCTCATAGTAGACATATTAAATTTTTTTCTTTGGATATACTTAATATCGTCGTACCAGCACGGTCCGTCTCTACTTGTGTCGGCATATCGCATGGTCGGGCTCACTCACCCCGGCTTTGGATATAGTTATTAGGTCTGGCCCCCTAGTAATATATTAAGGTAACCGATTGAATACAAGGGTATGTTATTAAAAGACAATGTATTTACTGATCGGAAGTGTTTTTGGAGAAGGAGAAAAATTATAACGCTGCTTTTATTGCAATAGTAATACTATTTGTTCTTGACATACTGCCTCAGAATTAAGTTACGGGGGGGACAACAAGTGTGGAAGAAGGAGTTTTTATTTACAAAAACGAGGCTGGAGATTTATAGTTGACTCGTGTCTGGCGTATGCGTTTTATATATCCACTGCACCGTCTATCCGTGGGTTAATGCACTTAGTTGCGACACCCCGTAGCGTTTGTGCAGAAAAGAAATCAGCAATTATATGACGAAAATATTGCATATTTCCGTCAAAAAAACGGGAAGGGGTACTGTAGGCATCACCCCCCGGATAGCCGGTAAAAAGTACCCTTTTTCTGGTGTCAGGTGCACCTAGTTTTTTCCATTATTTTCAATATCGTTTGGCCGGATTTGACCTAATGCCATTTTAACATTGGTCTGTTGCCGTTTTCTTTTCGGCTTCACTGAGCTAATATAACGAGACATCATTCTCTTTTGGGGATTTGTGTCTGGTTGTATTACCGACTTTTTATGGAGCTATCTTCGGGGATTGTAACATTACCACTTTAACTAACCTATCTGACTTGTTTTACCACTGATTTGAAAGTTACTTGGAGTGTTGACTGGGAACAGGAAAACACTGTCCAAGGAAATAAAGTATGAATGGAGACCGGAAAAAGCGGTTAAAGGAATAAAAGTTTCAGATATGTGAAAAAAGGCAATAGTCAAGCTTTTCTAAAAAGCTAGCTG
>WBZZ01003082.1:52500-55000 GCA_019918135.1 Paulinella micropora | reverse complement strand
TGTGCTGTGTTCTACTCGCAAGCTAGCAAACCTTACCGGCAGTTCCGGCACGGTTTTGTCGTAGGTGGCCTTGAGCGAGCGGTGGTTACAGTCCGGGCATTTGTACACGCAAGACAACATGCCGTACTCCACCTAACGGAGGAAGGGGGCGTCTGTGTATGTGTATGTGTGTGTGACGGGGGGCGGGAGGGGGGGGGGGGTGGGGGGGATGGCGCAAGACAAGAACGCAAGCTCTATGTATGTAATGTCTACCCGCCGTGTCCATGCGCACACGGGACACAGCACAGTCCAATGTGAGCCCACCATCTATCTACACACAAGCTGCACTGTGATGCTTGCACTCCCCACCGTCATACGGGCCCCCGCTCTTGCCGCGGCCTACTGCGCGCACGTCTCCATACATACATACTACATACATACATACATACATACATACACACATACATACATACACACATACATACATACATACATACATACATACATACATACATACATACAATGTAACACAGATACATACAAACACGTGTTTACCTTGCAGGTTAGGTGGGAACGGAAACAAACGTCTGCCGCCTTGGCTGCTTAGAAAGCAAGCAGAAGAGGCCAAAAAAACATACACGCAGTCATACATATGTGTACATAGATGTGCTGCTCGAGCCTTGTACCAGACACACACTACGTACATACATACGTACATAAATACATACATAACATACATACATACATACATACATACATACATACATACATACACACATACATACAAACATACACACACATACATTCATACATGCATACATGCATACATACGTACGTACTACGTACGCACAGAAATAGATACATACATCATACATACACACATACATACATACATACATATACATACATACATATATACATACATACTGCGTGTGTCTAATAAAAATATGCATCGTTACACGCACCTGAACGTAATGCTTACATTTTGCATGCTGATAAAATTATAAGGGCTGTTATATGCACATAAGCATAAACGAACATATAAAATGTTTGCATACAGAAGTTTAGAAGTACTAAGAAGGTCTAGTATCCAACACGCATGCCTATAAACATAAGTTACACATTTATGTATGTATGTATGTATGTATGTATGGTATGCATGTATGTATGTATGTATGTATGCACGTGTGTATGTATGCATGTATGTATGCATGTATGCATGTATGTATGTATGTATGTATGCATGGGATTGCATGCATGTATGCATGCATGCATGTATGTATGTATGTATGTATGTATGTACATATGCATGCATGTATGTATGTATGTATGTATGCATGTTGTATGTATGCATGTATGCATGTAAGTACATTGTAGTGCATGCATTTATGTATGTATGTATGTATGTGTATGTATGTATGTATGTATGTATGTTGTATGTTATGTATGTGGTATGTATGTATGTATGTATGTATGTATGCTATGTATGTATGTATGTATGTATGTATTATGTGTATATGTATATGTACATTGTATGTATGTATGTATGTATGCATGTATGTATGTATGTATGTATGTATGTGTATGTATGTATGTATGTATGTATGTTTGTTTGTTAAAAAGATGGAGAGACTCACATAGTCCTCCCGCCCTCTACGAGAATGTATGTATGTATGTCATACATACATGACATACATACATACAAGAGTGTATGACATACATACATACATACATTCTCGTAGAGGGCGGGAGGACTATGTGTACATGACATACATACATACATTCTCGTAGAGGGCGGGAGGACTATGTGTATGTATGCATGTATGTATGTATGTATGTACATATGTATGTATGTGTGTATGTATGACATGTGTATGTATGTATGTTATATATGCATGTATGTATGCACATATGTATGTATGTATGTACGTATGTATGTACATATGTATGCATGTATGCATGTATGTATGTATGTATGTAGGTATGTATGTATGTATGTATGTATGTATGTATGTATGTATGTATATGTATGTATGTATGCATGTATGTATGTATGTATGTATGTATGTATGTGTGTATGTATATGTAGTACTATATGTATATGTATAATGTATGTATATGTAGAAAACCCAGATCTCAATCTAGGGGGTTTTCAAAGCTGCCCTGTAACCATAATATGTATGTTTATCTATATATGTATCAAAGTATGTATCTATGTAATGTAATGCAATGTAAATGTGATGTACACGTAGTGAAATGTAATGTAATGTATGTACATATGTGAATGTATGTACTTTTAAAAGTATGTATCTGTGTATGTATCTATGTTTGTATGCATCTCGGTATTTTTTTCTTGTCATCTGACTCATCTGCATGTACAAGAGTTCACGCAAAGTCTCAGCAAGAACATTGTAAAGTGAAAGTGGTGAACATACACTATCACTTTGCAGGTAACGAACACATTAGGTAGCCAGAGAACGTCAGGTAAGACTGCACACCAGACAACTAACAGCACAATATG
>WBZZ01003082.1:0-37500 GCA_019918135.1 Paulinella micropora | reverse complement strand
AGCGGATTCTCCAGCCGTTCTTGTAGATTTTTTTTTTACTCCTTCCCCTCAATCTCTTTTTTTTTTTTTTTTTTTTTTTTTTTTTTCGGCAGTATGTCAAGAACAAACGTACTATTAATAAAAAAAATACAAGCAACGTGGTGCTGTAGTACGATTCCCCCTTTGATCTCTTTCTTCTTCTTATCATTATCATTATCATTTATTATTATTATTATTATTATTATTATTATTATTATTTAGGGAGTACATAGGCCATCGGTCCTTTCCATGGGCTGATTGGTATAAAGCTCCTAGAGTAATGTTCTATGCCGTCACTTCCTTTATTCCACCGATTGGTGTGGAGACTTTCCTTATGGAATGGAGGACTGGATGCACATGGCCTTTTGGCTCAGCAATTGGCAGGAGATACACTATTATTATTATTATTATTATTATTATTATTATTATTATTATTATTATTATTATTATTATTATTATTATTATTATTATTATTATTATGGACACCGTGATAGCCCAGTGGTCAAGTTCTACCATCTGGGCCCTGTCGCAGTTCGATTCCCGTCGGTGCCACCAGTATTTTCATTGAACATACCGGTCTATTTCTGGACCAGTATTTTCATTGAACATACCGGCCCGTCTGGAAGTGTTGGAACTGCCCTTGCGGGGGTGTCATTAGAGCTTATCGTCAATTCTTCGTACTCCCCTCACGGGTGAGACGATGGAGGCGCATGTGCAGAAATGCATCAGCCATTGACAGAGAAGCACTATTATTATTATTATTATTATTATTATTATTATTATTATTATTATTATTATTATTATTATTATTATTATTATTATTATTATTATTATTATGATTATTCACAGGGAGATCCTAAGTACATTGTCTTTTTTAATGACATACCCTTGTATAAGGCGGATATCCTATGATATAGTATTAGGGGGCCAGTCCTAATAGCTATATCCGAAGTCGAGGTGTATGTACCCGACCCTGCGATATACAGACACAAGTAGAGATTGACCGTGCTCAGGTACGACAGTATATAATCTATCATAAAAAATAATCTGATGAAAGTTTCAGAGAACATTTCATTTTCGAGAAATCATCCCAGGACTTGGAAAGGGTCATACCCGGGAACACCATCGCTCAATACACTAGCGATCCCCGTATACGGTGTAG
Source organism: Paulinella micropora (assembly GCA_019918135.1). Classification (NCBI taxonomy): domain Eukaryota; phylum Cercozoa; class Imbricatea; order Euglyphida; family Paulinellidae; genus Paulinella; species Paulinella micropora. The sequence continues at coordinate 36,320 of WBZZ01003082.1, read as the reverse complement.
TATCATCGTCGATCGACCTTTCGCACTCGTATGTTGCGATCGAATGCCAAGTTATATCACTGAGTCTTTTTAATATTCATATTGATAACTGATGATGCATGATCAAATCATGATACGCCGTGGGCAATCAACCAGTTTGTTTGAGACGCATAAAGAAAAATAGTTTCTTTGTCACTGCCTTCGTCGTCTGGCGCGGATTTCTTTGCCTGGTGGAGGACCACCAACAAAAGTCAGATCGAACTTTGACTGTTCGAGAATGTCCCAGATCTTATTAGGGATTCCGCCCAACGATAATTCAAAAGGGATATCAAGCACTCCTCTTGGCAGTGTCTGAATGGTCCACGCAGTGTAATCCTTGTCTCTGGGAGTAATTGTATCATCCCATGTCTCGAGACTTTTTACGTCTTTATACACTGACAGATAATGTCTTGCCTTTGGATCTTTCTCAACCGGGTCCATACTTCTCCAAAACTGGAGTATCGGTTGTACTATTTTTGAGGCTGATGATATTTTGAGTGTCCGTGTGACACGCATCTGTCGTGGGACCGCCACGACCCGCATCAAGTATAAGTCTGAGAGAGTGTCATCAGCGACATGTTGTTCCGCTGGTCTCATCAGATAGAAAGCATCTTTCACCCATGCGATGGTTGCTATCGCATCGCCTTCCTTCCATCGCTCATGGACAATCTCAACGTTGCCCGCGTTTGGGTCAGTGTCCGTCCCCTCCTCCTCCTGGTGGACGTCCTTTGATCCCATCGACCTCATCGCCTTCCTCGGTTGGTCGTTGATAAGATCATTCCGCGCTCTCCTTAGCTGCGCCTCTGTGATCTTCTCCCTTCTTTCCGCTATGCTCTCGCGGAGACTTAGACTGAGTCCCCACCGCGCTTATGCGGTCAGTCTTCTACTTGCTGTCCACCTCACTCTCCTCCTTCTCAGCTATTGGTGCCCGATAAGCATCGTCTTGGTCTATGCCAGCCTCCTTGTGGATGGGCGGCACCTCTTTGAAATCATCTTTCATCCGTTTTAACGCCTCCTCAACGGATTCATCTTCCAATAAGAAGGGATCATACTTAATCAGCCTTCTTACATTCACAATTTGCACCTTCCCTCTACCCCTGATCTTGTAGTTCAGAGGTCCCGTCTGCTCCATAATCTGATAAGGTCCTTTCCAGTGAGTGAACAGCTTAGAGCTGACTCCTTTCGGGACCTGAGGATGGTACAACAGTACAATATCCCCAACCTGAAACTTGATCCGATCCAAGTGCGCTTGTCGCACCCCTTCAGCATCAGTCTTTCCGCGCTCCGCCTCTCTATGCGCCCTGACTATTTGTTCCGCCTCCATCTTCACTCTAAGTCTCATCCCAAACAACTCATCCGCATCCGCCCAAGTGTCTTTTGGGTGAAGGAGCGAAGTCGGGATATCAGGCTCGCGCCCATATACTAACTGATATGGCGAGATTGAGCTCTTCGAGCCTCCTAACGTCGTAGAGGGTAGACAGTTCATTGCAAACGCAAATGATGGTGCTGCCTCGACCCATGCTCTTTGATTCTCCTTCTTCGTGCAATACATCTTTAGTGAGGCTTTGAGGGGTCTGTGTACCCGCTCGATTTTCCCATTTGCTCGCGGGTTATAGGCAGTAACATATTGCCATTTCATCCCGTAATACTTAGATAGTTTGTCGATGACCTCGTTATTAAATTCCGAGCCTCGATCAGAACATATCTTTCTTGGTACTCCGATCTGTGAGATGATCCTATCGATCAGCGCCTCGGCCGTCGTCTTGCCGGTAACGTCTTTGACAGGGATGATCCACACATAGTTGGTGGCTCTGTCAATAGCCGTGAGGAGGTATTTGTAACCATCCTTCGATTCTGGGAAAGGTCCCACATGATCAATGTGTATAAGCTCAAACATCCCCGCATGAAGAGGAAATTCGCCAATCAGGCCGAAATTTGCCTTCAGTGGTGTTTTGTTTATCTTGCACGGGATGCATGCATCCACCGCCTGATCTATCTCCTTCATCTTCTTCCACCATAATCGCCTCGCTACGAACATGTGAGTTCGTTGTCGACCCGGATGCGCCAAAAGTGGGCAATTGTGGGCTGCCACAAATATAAATCGTCTCAGACTCTCCGGTACCCAAAGGGTCCATTTGTCCGGCTGTGACGCATAGCGACCGTGAAGGGCCTCGTACCACAGTAGACCATCTCTCCATCCCATCTCCTTCATCTGATCTTTGATCGCTTTCGTCATCTTCAGCTCATCCGGGTTCTGATATAACTGTATGAGTTCCTTAAACTCCGGATCTTGAGCCTGTTGTTGCCTCCATGCGGTAGGTGAGGCTATATGGATAGTACCATCTTCTAGCCGTACCCCGATTCTTTCCGGGTCATCGTCTAGGTCACTTCTCCGCTCTTGAGGAGGCTCCGCATAAACTTCCTGCGTCTCCTCTTCCTCTCTTATGTTCGCCTTCGCATTCTCATATACCTCATAGGACCACGCAGCGTCCTCCTGGGTATGTAGCTCACAACATATCCCGTGATCCGGGCCTTGTGGACTGTACCGTAGACCTGTGCGGTCATATCGGACTCCACTCGCCATCTCCATCGCCTCAATGTGGCTGACCTCATACACCTTGTCAGTGGACAAGTCTTCCATCTCCACCGTGGACACCAACGCCGATACTTCTGAGTTAAACTCTAGCCTAGAGAGGCTATCAGCGACCACATTTCGCTTTCCCGGTAGATGGACCATTGTAAAATCGAAACAAGACAAGAACGCTTGCCACCGCGCCAGCCGTCCAGTCTGTTCATGATTCATCAACCATAACAGGTTATGATGATCAGTTCTGACAGTAAATTGAGGTCCTCCCCACAAATACTCTCTGAGCCTCTTGAGGGCCCACACCACCGCTAACGCCTCTCTTTGCCTTGTGCAATAGTTTCTCTCCGCCGCAGACAACTTCCTACTAATAAACATGATTGGGCGTAATTTCTTCTCCTCATCCTCTTGTTGTAATACAGCCCCAATCGCAAATTTAGATGCGTCTGTATCGACTACGAATTGTTTCGTAAAGTCGGGCATCGTTAACACCAGTCCTCCGTCTTTCGGGTCTTTATAAATAAGATCTTTGAGCGCATGAAACGCTTGCAAAGCCTCTTCGCCCCGCTTCTCAAAGTCTCCAAAATCTATCATTTTCTCCAACTTAGCCCGTGTTGCACCCCAATCGGGTATAAACTGGCTATAGTATTGCGCCATCGCAAGGAATGAGTGCAATTCAGTGCGGTTCTTTGGTATCGGTCGATTCATAATATCCTCCCTCTTCTCTTCGGATATCGAGACTCGAAAGGTCATCACAAATGTGCGTAATGTACGCTTTAACCACAATGTAGTTGGCAAGCATGCTCACCCACCCAGAGAAGTTAGATGGGACGACGAGGAATCTAAGGGGGAGAGTAATGACACGTCCAGCTAGAACAGCCGTTAGACGAACCCGAACATAAAGATGAGGGGGAGCTAGACAAACTGAGGAGTTACAGGAAGAAAAAGACATCCACCGTCCAGATTCCAGTCTCCCATCAGAGTCGAAGGTAGAACTAGCTGACGACAAGGATGATGGGGTAACACCCGTCACGTCGTTAGAGGCGCAAAGCCCCGAAGCAGACCACCCTACTAGGAGGTACGTAGAGGGAGACGCGCCCACAAAGGGCTTCACTTGGGAGCAAAGTGACAAGATCACATCAGCTAACATAGTGAGAGGGAAACGAGAAACAAAGGTTAGGACACCAGTTACACAACCACCTCCAGAAAGGAAGGCAGCAGTAAAAGCAGCTACATTGACAGGAGAGAGAGTTAGTGTGCCGGGAGTAGCTTTCGGAGAAGAATGGGCAAAGGAAGAATATGGAGACAACTGGCAATCAGTTAAGAGAGAAGGAAAAGTCTTAGAACCATGCGAGAAGGGAGAGAGACTTAAAGTCCGTAAGATGCCTAAGCCCAGTCACTTCGTAGTCTTTGACGACGGCCAGGTAGAAAAGATGTTAGATAGCTAAATTAGAAAGTATCGGATAGATAGGATAAGACTCGTCGGTGAACTAGAGCATCCCGAGACGTCCGCAGAAAGTATCGTAGAGGATCAAACCACTGCGTTATTGTACCTGACATTGAAGGTACCAAAGGCAATCGTTGATGAGGGATTCTGAGACGTGCGCAAAAAACTTACATACGTACATACATATATAAACACATACATGCATACATGCATGCACACATATATACATGCACACATACATACATGCGCACATATATACATACATACACATGTACAGACATACATACATACATGCATACATACATATGTATGTACATACGTACATACATATGTACATACATACATATGTACATACATACACATGTACATACATACATATGTACATACATACATTACATACATGCGTGTATGATACATGCATACTACATACGAACACATGTACATACATGTGCATGCGTACATACATGCGTGTATGATACATGCATACTACATACGAACATATGTACATACATGTGCATGCGTACATACATGCATGCTGCGTGCATGCGTGCATACATCTTGCAACTCAGATGCAAGTATTCTCTGATTGGGGTGCTTGCACAAAGACAACATGCATTCATGCATACACATGACATGCATACGTTTGTGCGAGAGAGAGAGAGAGAGAGAGAGAGAGAGAGAGAGAGAGAGAGAGAGAGAGAGAGAGAGAGAGAGCGTGTGTGAGAGTTGCGAAGTTGCGCTTGAGCGATAGGGCGTAGAAAACGCAGGAGTGTGTACCTCCACCTGTAAATGTTTTGCTGGTTGGTGTACTGTATTGTTTTCTTTTTTTTCGAATGCAAGTGTGCTTCCTTTCTTGTAAAAAAATAATACCATGTCTGACTCCGTCGTCGTCCTTGGTGGGAATGATTTTGTCTTGTTTTTCTGTGTAGAAGTCGGAGTGTCTGCAGACTGCAAGGAAGTCGATGGCGTTGTTGGAAGCAATGAGCTTACCCCACACTCTGCAGAAGCAATATTGGGTCCCACATGTCTTACATTACCGACAAGGACTAGTGATCAAAGCGATGTCTCGGCAGTGATCAAGGCAATCAGTAGAGTCGGGGAGGTTCACAGCGATGAGACGACGGCTGTCAATATCGGCATGGCCGTACTCGCACCCGACAGCAGTCTCACTCTCAAAGTTACTACTACCACCACTACTACTACTGCCGAAACAACTACTAGTGCTACTGCAATTTCTGCTCCTCCTCCTCCTCCTCCTACTACTACTACTACTACTTCTGCTACTACTACTACTACTACTACTACTACTACTACTACTACTACTACTACCACTATTACTGCAACTATTCGTAGTAATCGCGAAGCTTGCGGCAGCAGCCACGATGTCGCTGAGGGATACTCATCCATCGATTGCCCGTTCGTATCCCCGGTTCCGGGAAAATGTTCCACACGCGGCGGGAACGGCTCGCTTCGTTCAAGGAGCATTTGGCGAAGGAGCACAACGACTGCGACCCTGGAGGTCAGCATGGTGCTAGCGCCATGCGCCATGTTCGCCACCCCCGCCACGATACCGCGCCTGGGCAACTCCAGCCCGAATGTTCGGAAATCCCACCGGAAAGAGATGTCTCCGTACAAGACACAGACGTATTTCGCGTCCTGTACCTATTTGGGTACCAACCTCTTCGTCAGGGAATCGATTATGAAAGCGAGGATATGCTGCCACTGTTTTCGACGCAAGAAAAAAAATATTTCGAAGAAGTTAGATTGAAGCTACTCGAGTACGCACGCGCAGGAGATCCTGGATCGAATCATAAAGGTCGTGGAAAGATAGGTAATAACGATCATTATATGTTGTTCCACCACCTTTATGATTCGATCGAGAATCTCTTGCAATTCAGGCAACGACTTCTTCACGTGATTTCTGATGAGTGTCAGCGTCCTTCCTCCCCGCCTGCTTTACCCATTGCTTGAGCTCAGTGCAAGACGACTAAGCAGCAATCCAAAGGTGGAAACACACTTCTCAACATATGTAGGTGACCTTTCCATATTTTTGTCATCTGCAGAGTACCTAACTGCCTGCCTGACTGATTTTGCAACAGCCTTTCTCTCTCGCCCCTCCTCCCCCCCCCCCCCCACCACTCAGGTTTACCATTATATTACACATAACATACGCATAGCTTTGCTAGTCATCTTTCTTTTTCCAAAAGCAAATTTTGCTGGCAGCCGCTCATGCCTCTTTCAGCTATTGCTATATAGCAAATGTCAGCTTATTAATATCGCGCCACTAGGCTAGGTTTGCTTACCGCTGAGATGTATAAACAAGTTAATTAAAATTTTAATATTTAGTAATACTTACAATTTAGGTGAAAATGGTAATTGATTCTGAAACGGACCGGTCGACACAGTTTTTGCACATACTTGTCATTTTTCATACTTTTTGTGCATTTCACTGACACACATACATACATACAGACAGACAGGCAGACACAGAGAAAAATACACACACACATACACATACACACATATATACAGACATACATACAGACAGAGGCAACAGACAGGCAGACACACACACATACGTATACATACAGACATACAGATATACAGACAGACATACATGCATACATACATACATGCACATACATACATACATACATAATAAATACATATACATACATAGAGAGAGAAGAGAGACAGAGCTCTGTTTGTGTGTGTGTGTGTGTGTGTCTGTCTGTCTGTCTGTGTGTGTGTGTATGAATGTGGATGTATTTATTGTGTATTTTTGTGTTTATGTGTGTGTATGTTGGAGAGAGAGGAAGGAATTACTGGGAGAGAAGGTCGGAAGGAAAAACATAATGCGTATGAATTTTCGCAAACATGATTGTGTGTGAATCTTTTTGTAGTTCCTAGGTTATTTTTTCAATGACTAAGCTCCAAATTATAAAAAAAATTATACAGAAAACTATGTAACAATAGTAAATGTGTGTGTGTGTGTGTGTTTTTTTTTTTTTTTTTTTTTTTTTTTTTTTTTTTTTTTTTTTTTTTTTGAAAATGTAGGTTGTACGGTGACATAGAGAAGAAAGAAAGGAGGGAAAGCAAGTCCAAAACTCGAGGCAAAGCTACCGTAAAAGCGGCTGTTTGGGTGAGAAGCCGTAAGTATCGGAAGATTAATTGGTGGCCGAAACCGGCAGAGTTTTGTCAGGTTTTATCACCACCCTTACATCTGGCTTCGGGAGCTGATGTTTGTTGTATCTGCTTGTTTGCTTGTTTGCTTGCCTTCCGTCTTTCTTGCTTGGCTGCTTGCTTGCTTTCCTGCGTACTTCTTTGTATTGTTTGCTTGCTTGCTTTGCTGCTTGCATATTGCCTGCTTGCTTACTTGACGCTTTGCTTGCCTGCTTCCTTGCTTGATGGTAGTTTGTTTGCATGCTTGCTTGCTTGCTTTGTAGTATTTTTATTGTTTGCTTGCTTGCTTGCTTGCTTGCCTGCTTGTTTCTTTCTCGTTTGCTTTGCTGCTTGCCTGCTTGCTTCGCTTGCTTACTACCACAACTATTGCTACTGACTGCTTCTACTACTACTACAACTACTACAACTACTACTACTACAACTGCTACTACTACTACTACTACTACTACTACTACTACTTCTACAGGAGGATATATGATTTTTCCTGTAAAAGCGATGTCCAGATGTGGGAAGTTCCTCAGCAGAGTCAGTCAAACACTAACAATTGAGCCATCTATCGAAGACGTCCAATTATTATTGGAAACACTTTTGATTGTGTCCACACTGATGTTGGCTTTCAGTTTACAACTCGCTACCAGTACATTCAGTCACTCCGATCTTTTAGAAGCAGATGCCCGCCATGTTGCTACCACACCACTGGAGAACATATCGACATGGTATGATCAACCATTTCTCATGAGCTTGGAATTCCTGGCAAAGGCTACTTGGACATATCGGTTTCTGATGCTTTCAGTATTTATTTCTTCGTTGTCGGTTGTAAGTCTGGCTTTCAGTGGAGCTCGGCAGGACCCGGCCTATTTTCGTCTTTGGTTTTTCTTTTTTCGTTGGATTATTTTATCCGCTTTCGTGTGTTTCTTTATCGGTCTTGCTAATTTTGTCAAAACAACTAATTACGCTATCTGTTTAGCGTTTCCACGTTACAAGGTAAAACCTTCTCTTGGAAAAGGATTTTATGGACATTACAAGGCGACATCTCAAGAGTATTCAAATACTACTAAGACTATGACTGAATGGAACGAGCCTTTTGAAGGGCTTGTACCGTGGAGTTTTGTTGGAGCTGCGTGCGAGTTATCTACAGCTGTATCTTATCAAATCAGTTCTTCAATACTTATAATTGCTGTTGTCATCTTAGGCTTATCAATTGTATTACACCTGGTGTATGATACATTCCCTTGCTACGAGGCTCACCATGCTAGCAAAAAGAAGAGCGAAGTAATTCGGGGGGAAATGCTTTCAGATCGCATCCATAATGAGAACCTGGGCATGGATGTTGCTCTTAACTTCGTGGAACGCTCTACGGAGCCAGAGGATCTAGTCAAACTTTTAGGTGATTTGAAGTTAGAAAAATACACGGAGCCTCTTGTAAGCGCTGGTTTTGGAGCCAAGGAGCTGATCGACGTGGCGTTAATAGATCCTAAACTTGTCTGCGATGAACTTCGTTTGGCTGGCATTATAAACGGAGGAGATCGGTTTCGTCTTCTGCTAGCGCTCAGGAATCATCGCACAAGCAAAATCTAAAAAGTTATTTTGCGAGGGGCCCCAGGGGGAGTTGGTGTTTTCAAGTTCATGAATGAACTTTCCTGTTTGTATGTACCTACTCAAAAAGTATGAGACGGAGCTGACATTGAGCTTCCTATGAGGGATGGTGGATATGAAACTAATTAATGAAATCAGGCCGCTCAAAATAAAGATATCATAAAAATATTGCTTAAACTCAGGCTCAGAGACACGTAAAAAAATACAATGGTGAGTGATTCAGTGAGTGCAATTGAACCCGCCAGCTCAAGTATTAATATAGTATACTTAAACTTATCATTACGAATTATTCAATTCATCTTAAAAAAAAGAGTAGGCAGGTGATACTAGTTGGATAAGAAAATTTTTGTTAAAACAAGTATCAGCATCTGATTCAGGTTCATTTGTCTTCCTGAACGCACCCTTCCCGCCTACATAAATTTGGATATGTACACTAGTTGAACGCAGCGGCACGGTGGCGTCGGATAGCGCATTGATAATGAACAAACTCACCGCCACGCATGGTGCCTGAGTGGTTGGAGTGCAGGGACGCGGTGACAGTGGCAGAATCTCAGCTGCGCAACGTGCATGCTAAGAAGAAACTCTCCACAAGGGAGAGGAGGGACGGTGGCGGCACTACTGTTCCTTCTAACCGTCACCGCCCTGCTCAGCGTTGGCCACGCTTAGTTGCGATTTATATTCAAGTAGTAATAACAACTTGCATCAACATCCTTCTGTCATGTCCTGTGAGAAGCAGAATCATGAAAATGGATAATACTATCAAGACCAATCGCAAGAAAAGTTCGAATACATATTAATACATTACAATTTCACTGTGACGAAAAGTTAGAATACATACATCACGATTTCAAGTGAATTCACTTTTAAGTCAGAATCGTGAATGTGTTCATTTCGGGCAGAAAAATTGCTTATTATTTTTTAAAATTTATTCAACTCACGTGAATTCTATTCATTTAGAAACGGTCTAGATGACACATCTTTGTGTACTAACGATTTTCAAGTTCACATTGTATTAAGTGAATAATATTTTTAGCAGCATTTGTGATAATTTCACAAAAATTACATAAAGTATAAGAAAAAAACACACCAAGCCAAATTCCTTATATACCCAAAAAAATAATCAGTGTGGACCGGTCTTGATTGATGATAAAATCTTAATATCATCACAAAAGTCGAAATTCAACACGCGAGGAGCGACTGAAGTCGTGAGAAGTAAGCACCGCAATGCTCGAGCTCATGACTCACTCTATGGTGCGATTAATTAATTTATAATATTAATAACAACTAGTAGTGAGTGTCACGGAACATTTATTTATTTATACTTTTAATGATTCGAACAACTTAACTGACTCAAATTAACATTCATGTCGGGCGGCAACGGATTTAACCTGATTTCGCACCTTTTACAAATCAGATGATCAACTTTCACGGAAATTTAATACCTCATCCACCTATTATTTTTTAACCAAATCTAGTCAGTTTCCAACGTATCCTTACCTTCCGAAGCTTGATTCCAAATTCACGTGAAATGCAAACATGAACTGATTCGGACCGGTCGGGTTCGTACGAAACGGTTTTTGGGGGGCATACCTATTTATGACACTTTTTCGTCCCCTCGATGAAAGCAGTGATAGCGGGGCGGCCCGTGTAGCACCAGAAGGCAGGGAGGGGTGCGCCCGGGGGCCTGTCTGGTCATCCGGGGACTTCCACCGCCGGGGAGAGAAAGCGTCCGCCGCAAGCCGTGCGCGGGGGCCCAGTGTACCGATTCCAGAGCCCGCTGCCTGCCAGTGTGCCAACGAGCTAACGGCTCCGATTCATTCGGCTGGGCCCGCAGCCCCGCTACCTCCTGCGCCTTTTCTTTTGGCTCATAGGGCCGGAGAGGCAGCCCGCTTTGCCTCTGTTAGACTCCCGCTCTGCTGCAGCCCCCTTCGAACTGCGCCGCCGCAGCTACTTCACTTTTGTACATGGCACCCAGGCCTGTCAGGCACTGCACTGTCTCCTCTTCTTCGCGCTCCTTTTCTTTTAGCTCGTACTCGGCGACCGCCAGCGCTAGCCCAGGCAGCGCACGCTCTGTTTCTTCCTCTGCCCACCACTGGGACCACTCTGCTAACCACAGGCCGAACGCTGTGTGCAACTTAGCCACCCTGTCTCTAGTACCAGACAGACTATCTGTGGCCTCCGAGAAGGCAGTAAGCCTAGCTTCCCAAGTCTGTCTGGCTGCAGTCACGTAATCTCTGTACCCAATCGGTACATTCGACAGTACCTGCGTCCACCAATCATTCCAGTCCTTCTGCCATCGCTGCCTCGTATCAGCCAGGGCTATCCCCCACCATCGAATATCTCTGGTACTGATAGCAGCTCCCAGTTCAGCTTCCATGGCACGCATTTCTCCGTCGGGCCCGGTTCTGCTACGATATTCCGTGCGGCCTGGGCTTTCTGCCGCAGGTTCCCGACACGGACGCGCAACAAGCAGACCCTTGTGTTCTGTAACTGCTGCAATGTCCTGACCATGTTTTTGATGTATGCACGACGAAACAGCAGCTTTTCTTGATGATCTTGTTGTTTTGCTGGTGGGTTGTTCACCGACGGCCGCGGGGGCAGTGTGTGTCCAGGCGGCTGCGTTGCCTGTGCCTGTGCGGCCGCCGTTACACTGCTCGCAGAAGTGTCGCTAGGCGCCGGCAGTGCACGGCGGAACCGGCCGGTGCGTTCCCCTCGCGGCCACAGTTAGTGCAGACCCTTTTGGCCGGCCGCTGGCTAGACATGGCCGAGTAGCACAAGGATCTGCGGTTCTTTTTCGTATCTGGCAGCCGAGCCGCGGCGCGCCGCCCCGTCCCCACCCCCTCCCGGCCGCGGCACGGCCCCTTCCTCCTCCCCGGCCCCTCGGTGCACGCCCGTCCCCCCCCCCCCCCCCCCCCCCCTCCCCCCTCCCCTCGTGGAGGCAGGGGCGTGGCCTCCTTTCGCAAGCGTTCGGCTGCCCCCCCCCCCCCCCCCGCCGGGGGTGGGCAGGGGAGGAAGAGCACCGTGTGTGTGTTGTGCGCCCGCGGCCACACTCGGAGCGAGAGGGGCAGCCTCTTCTCCCCCCCTCGGCGCCAACATCCGTCGGAGCCGGGACCTATGGCCAACCCTAGCTTCCTGCGGCCGATCCCGGGCGGCCTGGCCTACCAGGCGGCGGGGCCGGGGCTCCGGCAGGAGTTCGAGGTGTTCCGCGCCGAACAGCGGCGGCCTTCGACCACGAGCGGTGGGGGGTGGGGGTCGGCCCCCGGGGCCAACAGTGCGCCCTGTTCGCCACGCTCGCGTTCCTGGGCTTCGCCCACGACCGGCGCTGCTGGCCCCCCTGGCAGACCACGCCACGACCCGAAAAGCGGACGCTCGGCGCCATGCTCTTCTTCCGGCGGCGCGAGGATGGGTCGTGGAGCACCCGCCTGCGCTCGCGCCTGGTCTGCTGGGTCTGGCACCTCCGGCACCGGTTGGGCTGCCCCTGGGAGCGGTGCCTGTTCTTGGTGCGTTACCTGCGGCCGGTCGTGCTGAGCGTGGCCTCCAGGTACGCCCGGTCCGGTGCCCAGGCCGCGGGCCGGCCCTGCCCTGCCGCGGCCTGCCGGCGGCTGCTGTTCCGGGCGGCGTACAACCTGCAGCGCCTGGCCACTGCGGAACAGAGCTGGCACCCGAAGGACGCGGACCTCGCCCTGACCTGGTGGGACCTGCAGGCCGCGCGCACGCTGGCGGCCGGCCGCTACCTGGGCCGCTACCCCGCCGAGGCGGCCGGGGAGGCGGGCGCGCGTTACCAGGCGCTGGCCGACCTGGTCGTGCTGTGCATGCTGAGCCTGACACCCCAGCCCCGCAGCTCGATCCTGCGCCGGCTGCAGTTCGGCGTCACCCTGCGCCGCGAGGCGGGCGGCGGCGGGCGCTGGTGGCTGGACCTCAGCATCCCGTTCGAGCTAGCGTCCGTGCACAAGACGGCCCGCTTCTACTACGACCGGGAGTACGTGCAGCCGCTGCCGTTGCAGACGCTGCGCCGCTGCGGCCACGACGGGCCCAGCGCGGCGCGGGACGGCGGCAGCCTGTTGGGCTGGGTGCTGCAGGAGTGGCGTGAGCTGGGCCGGGGCCTGGGCACGCACTGCTTCGTCTTCTCCTGCCGCTACCCGGGCCTCGGCCGGGGCCGGGGGCGTGGCGCGCTCGTCCTCTCTGACGACGAGCTGCAGGCGCGGCTGACCGGGGCGCTGGTGCGGGCGGGCGGGGGGGGGGGGGGGGGGGGTGCAGGCGGCGCGCGCGCGGACCCTGCACGTCTGGCAGCTGCGCAAGCTGGCCGAAACGTTCTTGGCCCAGGCCGGCGACGAGGAAGAGCTGCGGCGCAGCTACTTCCAATACTTTGGGCTGCACGGCGCAGACTCGTGGGCCCTGGCTCCTGTGCACCAGCTCACGGCCGCCCTGCACCAGCACTGCCAGCGGACGGCGCAGCGCAAGTACCTGTACCACCTGATCTTCCGCGAGCGGCTGCGGGCGCTCCTGGACGACTTCAACAGCTTCTGGGCACGGACCCTTGTGTACGACGCGGCCGGCGACGAACTGCAGCTAGACCCTGACTTTGTGCGCGCCTGGCTCGGCGCCGGCGGGCCCGGCGGCGGCGGCCCCGCCGCTTGGTCCGGCCGGGCACGGCCAGGGGCAGCCCCGGCGCCGGGCCAGACGGCCAAGCTCCAGGAGGAAAAACAGCCGTAGGGGGAGCGGGACCGGGGGCGGCGAGGGGCCGCTGCCCCGGCACGGCGGCCCTCTGCCCCCGGACATTTCCGCCCCCTCTCCCCCTTCGGTACAAGCTGGCTGTGTCGGGGGAGGGGGGGGGGGGGGGGGACCCAAGCTCTGGAGGCAGCTCTGCCGCCAGCCTGGACATCATCCTAAGCAGGCGTACTTGATTTAGGTTGACGAAAAGACCCCCCTGTGACACCGGATTTTGCCCGCTTAGCTTAGGGCAGGTCGTAGCTACCAGCCCGCTCCACTAATCGCTAGAATGTCCGCCACCAAAGTAAACGTCGAACTGAACAAGAAACTTTAATTGCCAGCCTTGGGGGCTAGCAGAAAACCAAACCCCTGGCCCTTGACCCTCCCTCTCTCTGTTTAGTTCAGCAACCAGAAGTGATGCCCCCCCCTCCCCCCTTCTTCACTAGACGGCACCTTGGGCGGCAGCCACTACGCAGGGGTCCCGGGCCGCTGGCCACAAGAGTGACCACAGGTGCACAGGACGCGGCTTGGTGTATTCGCCCCTAGCGAACTCGATGATAAGACCTTGCAGCACGCGCTGCAAGAGTTCCATCAAGGCCACTACCTCGTCGTGCTTGTCTCCCTCCCAGTCTGCGACGTGGATGTCTGCCCCCCAGACAAACAGGTCTTCGTCGTAATCCACGAGGCGCCGTAGCTCGTCCTTCACCAAGTGCCCGCGTGGCACGCGGGGCGAACGTACCACGCGGTGGACGGCTCGTCCTCATTTCGTCCGCGCAGCACAATCAGCAACGCAGGTACTTCCCAGTAGACCCCCGTGTCGGGGTTCTTGGCAAAGCACAGCATCAGCGGGGCCAGCCAGGGCCTCGCTGCATCATTTTGTCCAGCATCGTAAAAGAGGTCCTTGACCGGGGGCAAATCATCCGTATCGGCGCATTCCCACTTCTCGTGGTCGTCTTCGTCGCCTTCGTCGTACTGCAGAAGGAGCGTGCTGGCCAGCCGGCCGGTTACCCACGTCTCCTGGCCTGACCGGAGTCTCTTTGTTGCGACGCCGGCCACAGCACGGACCACCGCCAGGGCATAGCGGACCTCGAGCGTCCGCTGCCGCAGTTGGTCGTAGACCCAGTCTACTATTGTGTCGGTGGGCGCTGAAGATCGCAGCAGCTCTAGCAGCCTCCGGCCCGCCTTCGCGTTGGTTGTCTTTACCAGGGCCAATGCCGACCTTGGGTACTGCAACGACGGGCTGCTGTACTGGCTCCACTCCGCCAGTCTACCTTGGAGCCACTCTTCTGCGCGTTTGTCGACTTTGGCATCGGATAAGAGCAGGCTGGCCGAGGGCACAAAGGGTTCGACCACCTGAGCGGCCGACGCGGGGGGTGCTCCTCGCTTCCTGTTCTGTGCCTTGGCGGCCGCCGTTACAATGCTCGCGGAAGTGTCGCTGGATGCCGCCTGTGCACGGGCAGGACTGGCCGGTGCGTCCCCTTCGCGTCCGCAGTCGCCGCAGATCTTTTGGCCGGTGGCGGGCCGGGCATGGCCGGGGGCGGGCCGGGCATGGCCGGGCAGCAGAAGGAGTTGTATGTCTTTTTCTACTTGACCGCCGATCTGCGGCACGTCGGCGCCTCCCCCCCCCCCCCCCCGGGGGGGGGGGGAAAGGGAGGGGGGAAAGGGGGAGGGATCGCACGGTGCCTCGGGTGCGCCTGCCGCCACTCGGAGCGCGCGGGGGGGGGGGGGGGGGGCGTCAGGGCGCCCCCCCCCCCCCCCTTTCCCCAACGATCGGACACGGACGCTGGGGGGGGGCTTCCGGGGGGGGCAGAGGCACGCGCCTGCGGGGGACGCGCCTGCGGGGGGGGAGGGGGGAGGGGGGGGGGGGGGGGGGGGAACGCGCCTGCGTGAGGAACGCGCAGTCCTCTCGACGGCGTGCGCTGGCGGCCGCCCGCAGGCCCCCCCCCCCCCCCCGCGCGGTTGTGGGCCCGGCGGGTTGGCGCGGCCGGGGAGCTGTCCCTGGCAGGTGGTTATGGGGGGGGGGGGGTGCCCGGCGACGCGCGCCCCCCCCCCCCCCCCGGAGGCTCGCCGCGCTCGCGACAGTCCCTGCTCTCCACCTACGTTGTCACCTCCCTGGTCTTTCCCTCTGCCCACGCACCACGGCGATTAGACGAGTAAACTTGCGCCGCGGTGCCAGAAACCTTTTTTTAATCAAACATCATCAAGACTAATTCGGGCACGCCCGGGAGCCTAGCTGCCAGACCAGCCGCGTGTCCCCGGTGTCTTCCGCCGGACGGCCGTGACGGCGGCCCAGCGCCAGACGTGCGGGACCTGGCCCCTCGGGGGGGAGGACCTACTGTCTGCCTAGCACACCTCGATCACTTCCCGGCCCAGCAGTCGGTCTTGTACTGCTGCGGGCGTAGCCGCCGGTGCTCCCGCAGGGACGCACGAGGGCTCGGCCAGAGTAACCGCGAATACTTGGTACTGCTCGCTTGGTCCCCAGCCGTGGTATTGCAACGCCGGTATGCAAAGGTTCAGCACATACTTAGATTCACCGTCAAACAGCAGTTGGCGGTCGAAATCCACGCCGTAGCAATGCGCATCAAAACAGACCAGCGCCAGCCCCGAGCGCCACGGTGACAGCAGCCATTCAGTGCCCCTGTGCCGCTCGGGACGCCGGCTCACGACGGCCGGCGGTTGCGGGAGCGAGTCGCGAAACTCCAAGAACGCTGGCCACGAACTAATACCCCTTGGAAACTGGTGCATGAGCCTACCGAAGCGGCGGGGCGCGTGGCAGACATTAAAGAGCGCAAAGGCCGTGCAGCCGTAATCCTGGTCGTGTCGGCACCTCTGCTTGGTCTCGATGGCAAAGGTGCTGGCAGCCACGAGGCCGCGGCACACACGGAACGGGCGCTGTTTCTGGCGGGTGGGGCGGTGGATGGACACGCGCAGGGTAGGTCGGCCCGCCGGCTCCCGAGGGACTAAGTGGCAGTGAAAGGTGCGTCCGAACATGCTGACTAGGGCCACGGGGGTGCCGTCCTCGTGCTCGGCCACCGTCGCGCGCGGAGGCTTCCGGGCCGGCGGGGTAGCCGCCCCGACGACGGACGCCGCTAGGGCCGCCAGCGCTACCACCGCCACTCGGCGGAGCGTGTCGTGGTGCCGCAACGCGATCGGCGGAAAGTCCACGAACCTGCTCGGGCTGGCGATCCTGCCTCGGTACAATTCGTTCCCCGTGTCCAGCACTTCCCCGGTGGGGAGGACGGCCACCGCCCCCTCTAGTAGCAAGGCCTCCGCCTGGTCCGGCAGGCCGCCTCCTCGGGCGGACGACAGCAGAGCAACCAGCCCTGCGACAGGCGCGGGGGGAGGCTCCGCTGCCTGGTGCTTCCGTAGTGTAGGCGCCGGGGGCTCTGGAGGCTCCGCTGTCTGGTGCTTCTGTAATGTAGGCACCGGTGGCTCCGGCTCCGCTGCCTTGTGCTTCTTGAGCGGGCGCTCTGGCCACTGCATCGTGCTTGGCTCTTCGGCTGGGCGCTCTGGTAACGGGGCGGCCGTCGTAAGCATCGCTAGCTTGGTGAGTAGCGTGTCTGTCTTTTTGTGAGGCTGGCTGGCCTGTCCTGCGCCGGTGCGGTCCCTGGCCGCGCGCGCGGGACCAGCACCCGGCGCCCGGGGGGGAGGCGCGCGCGGGGGGGGCCGCGCGTCGCCGGAGGCGCCCCCCCCCCCCCCCATAACCACCTGCCAGGGACAGCTCCCCGGCCGCGCCAACCCGCCGGGCCCACAACCGCGCGGAGGGGGGGGGGGGGGGGGGGGGCGCCTGCGGGCGGCCGCCAGCGCACGCCGTCGAGAGGACGGCGCGTTCCCCCCCCCCCCCCCCCCCACCTTCCCCCGCAGGTGCGTCCCCCGCAGGCGCGTGCCTCTGCCGCTAGCCCGGCTGCACGGGGCCACAACTCCAACCTTCTTATGCTCTCCAGCAGCAACGAAGCAGCCTGCCCCAGCCCCCAGCTCGAACCCCAGCTCGGCTCCAAGCGGCACGACGAGGCAAGCGCGCCCACGCCTCCTCCCGCCAAGAAAGCCCGCCTGGCCGCCGCCCCGCTGATCCTGTGCTTCTTCAGCCAAAGCAAGGCCTACCGCCCGAATCGGAGCTCGGACGCCTCCTGCAGCCGCTCGGACCGCGCGGCCTCAGCAACTTTGCCGTCCTCCAGTCAGGCCACGTGCTTTTCGGCCCTGACCCGGCCGCCCCGCTAGCGTTCCGCTCCGTCGAGCATGCGTTCCAAGCCGCCAAGTACCTGTTTAGCCAAGACTCTGCCACCTTTGAAGCGTTCGCGCGGCCCCCCTGGTCCGAACTCTCCGGTGCGCAGATCAAGTCCCTGGGTGGCCGTAAGGCCTTCAAGCAACGCGGCCTCCGCCTGGACAGCGTCCGTTGGGAGCAGGCCTGTGTCGGCGTCATGTTGTTGCTCTTGGTTGCGCGCTGGGCACAAGATGCCTGGTTTGCACGCGTGCTGCGTACCTGCTACGAGAGGGGCTACGCGTGCCTACACTTTGAACGTGCCGGACGGAAGTCTTTTTGGGGGGGTTGTGTCGACTGCACCGGGTCGCGCGTGGGGCAGAACGTCCTAGGCCGGCTGATGCTGTGGCTGGCACGGCACGGGCCGGAGCACGTGCGCGCGCAGCAGCGGCAGTGGGACAACGCGGGCCTGGCTGTGTTTGAACAGGCGGCGCTCTGGCAGCAAAGGTTTTTCGCTGACTGCCCAAAGTAGTTGGCCGGGCCCTTTTTTGGCTCCCTTGTGTACTCTAACTCATTAAAAGAAAACGTACCGCCAGGCTGGCCGGCCTCAACTCTTTTTATTCAGCTTCCTGCGGGGCCCCACACTCGGGCCGGTCTCCGGTCAGCCGCCCGGTGGCAGGTGGCACCACCGCCTGTCAGTCCCCGGGTGGCAGGTGGCACCGCTCGGCCTGCGCAACTGCAGGCCGGTCGTCGGGTGGCAGGCGGTGGCGTCTGACCGGGGAGGGGGTGGCGGGTGGCGCCACCGCTCCTGGCCTGTCTGTCGCCGGGTGGCAGGTGGCACCGCCTCCGGTCAGTCGCCGGGTGGCCGGTGGCACCGCCTCCCGTCAGTCACCAGGTGGCCGGTGGAACCGACCGCCGGTCAGTCACTAGGTGGCCGGTGGCGCAGTTGCTGATCACCGGTGGCACCACCCACCGGTGGCGCCTTCGGCCAGTAGCAGCAGGGGGGGTCCGCACAATGTTCGGCCGCGGGAGGGGAGAAGGGAGAAGGGAGAGGGGAGAGGGGAGGGGGTGGTGTGCGGCGCGCCGCGCAAGCGCGCCCCTCTGGTGGCACCCGCCACCGGCGCGGCCGGCGCCCGGTGGCCGTACCGGTGGCTGGCGCCGCCGGTAATCTAGCTCTGCCGCGGCGGCCGCACGCTGTTGCTCTTCCTCATACACGCAGCGCTTCGATGCGCCGCTGTTCGTCGGCATGCTGCTGCTCTTCCGCTCTGGTGCGTTGCTGCGCGTCCGTGCGCCGCTGCTCCCTGGCTCTTCCTCCTCGGCCCGGCGCTGCTCCTCCTGCCGGGCCTCGGCCAAGGACCGTTCCTCTTCCTTGGCACAGGCGGCGCACCGAGCAGGCCGCCTCCAGCCGCTCACGTCAGCTACCTTGTAAGTGCAGTCCGGGAGCTTCGGCGGGGGTTTGTGGAAGTCGAGCTCCAGGGCCGGCACTCCCGAGAATTTGCTGTAGGCGTCCCAGTGCTTTTGCTCCTTGCGACTAGTCACCAACACTTCCAGGAAGGCTACTGGCTCTCCGCGTCCGTCCAACAGAGTCACGTCGGGCCGGAGCCTGGCCTCCGCCGGGGTCAGCCCAACGCACCGATCAACTAGGGAACCCAGCGTCTGCCTCCTCCTACCCACCGCACTGTGTCCCCTCCCGGCTGGACTTGTAAGGGAAACTTTTTTTTTTTTTTTTTTTTTTTTTTTTTTTTTGCTGGCTTCATCAGCCCAACGCTACGGCGCAGGCCGCCCGGCTTATTTTCGTAGGCAGGTCAGTGACGTGTTGCCAGACATTACGGTGCTCGTCGTAGCGCTCGACAGAAGCGAGCGCTTTCCCTTCACGGGTAGAGCCCCCCAGCACGTACAGTTCCCCGTTGAGCACGGCCGCGACCGAGTCCTTGCGTCCGTGGCGCAGCGGCGCGACTTCCTCCCAGACGTTCAGGGCCGGGTCATAGCGCTCGACCAAAGCTAGCACGTGGTCCAGACCGTTCAGGCCGCCGATGGCGTACAACCTGTTGTTCAGCACGGCGGCCGAGCAACTCCACCTCGCAAACCTCAGGGGCGCGATCGCGGACCACGGGCCCCCGGGGCTGCACCGTTCCGCACAGGAAAGTGCTTCGCTTCGATTGCTCCTGCCACCAAAGACGTACAGCTTGCCCCCCAGCACCCCGCCACCGCAATAGCCCCGGGCCGCGGACATAGGCGGCGACTCGGACCAGACCTCGGTGGTCGTGTCAAAAAGCGCGACGCGTGCCAGATTTTGGGTGTCGCCCGACCCGCCGAGCAAGTAAATGGTGTCGCCGAGCGTCAAGGCCAGGGCGCCTACGCAGGGCTGCGCCAGAGCCGGCAGTTGCTTCCAGCTCGCGTTTGGTTGGGAGATGTCTAGGCGCTGTCACCCGACACCCTGGCAGTGGTAGGCAGGGTCTCGTTGCCACAGAAGCTGTTGGAAACGAAGAACGGCGACGTCGCCGTAGTAAAACCGCTCGGGGTTTCAATGTTCAGCATGATGGCGGGGTTGCCCTCGAGCTGGCCCAGGCCGGAGCCGTTGGTTAGGATCCTGGCCCTCCAGTTGACGCTCTGTGCAAAGGACAACCCGCAGGTCTGCCCCGACACTACGACGAAGCCGAGTAAGGCCAGGGCGAGGGTGCTCATTTCTGGTCTGTTTTGTTTTGTGTGTCTCCTTTATTCTTTCTTTAGCACCAAAACAAAATGCCGAAGCTAGGCACAGAAAGCCAAAGCGACGAGAAATGGAAATTCCCGGGGGGGGGGGGGAAAGAGAGGGTAGGGGGGGGGGCTGGCGCGCGCGGCGGTGTGTGACGAGAGGCCGGGGAGGGGAAGGGGCGCATGAAGAGAGAGAGAGAGAGAGAGGGTGGGGGGAGGGAAGTGGCGGAAAAGGTGTGTATGTGTGTTTTCTTGGCTTTTTCGTGCTTTTGGGGGCTTGCGAAACCTTCTCCTCCCCCCCCCTTGTTTACGCGGGCTTCTTCACATTCTCCCTCAATTCTTTTGCACGCCTAATTTTTCTTTCTCTCTCTCCATTCGCTCCCGCCACACTGAGTACGTTGGTCACAAAATCTTTTTAATGGCCTTGCCTTTTTCCGAAATTGTCTCGACAACTGCGTATTACTGCTGCCACGTCATTATGGACCTGGAGTACTTCACCAGGCGCTCTGCAGATCCGGACGCACCTTTGCAAGTAAGGGTCGTACCAGTGATGATACTGGTCCCTCATGAGTTTGTCCTCCCATTCTAGTTTGGCTTTGAGTACGGCCCGGTTCCTGTCTAATAGGTGTTGCCTGCGGGGAACGTAGGCCGAAGACCACGGCAAGGGGCCCGCCAGCACTTCGAGAAAAGTGTAGACTAGGTTCCAGATGTCATCTCGCCAGTCGGCCGGTTTTTGGTGGTGGCTGTCCGTGCTCATGTAGGACAGCGTACCGGCCAAAGTGTTTGGGCGGCCGCCCGAGTCTAAGCCCGGAAACACCGAGAGCCCGAGATCTAGGAGGCACACACCCCCGTCGTGTGTGCGCAGCCCAATGTTCTGAGGTTTGATGTCGCGGTGTACAAACCCTTGGCCGTGCAGCGGCCACAATAGCATTATAATCTGCGCTAAATGCTCCAGGGCGCGGCACTTGGCCGAGGGCTGCTGCAGCAAGTGTTCAAGCGAGTAAGGAATGAATTCCATTACTATCGCGCTGTAGTCCGTGCCAGGAACAAAAAGGAAGGGCTCGGGAAACAGTCCGATGGCGGTGCTTTCGTGGAAAAATAATTCTCGTTGGAAGTCGAATTCCTGTCTGTGCGCGGACCTGTCGCGTTTGGTGAACATCTTGATCGCGACAATGTCATGTGTAGGGTAGTCTAGCAGGCAGCCCGCGCGCCACACGTGTGCATAGCCGCCCCTGCCCGCTTCTTCTTGAAACCTAAAGAGGCCCAAGAGAGGAGGGCCGCCCGCGGAGACATGGCAAAACATACGGGGGCAGCGAAAAAGATCTACTAAAGAAATAAAAAAAAAAGACCCGTGCTTGGCTTTTTTTACTTTGCACAAGGCCGCTGGGGGGGGGGGAAGAGTGCACGGGCTGGCAACACACACAAAAAGAGTGAGGGAAGGGCGGGAACGGGGGGTGGAGAAAAGGGAGACCAAAAAACCAGCACGAAAGGCGGGAAGGGCAGGAAAATGGGGGGGGGGCCTTGCTTCTTTCGTTCCACTCCCCTTTCGTTCGTTTCCGCCTGGAGACAGAGCAGGCGGGAACAAAGAAAAAAGAAAGGCGGAGGAAATGGCGGGGGAGGAAATGGCGGGGAGGGTGGTTGGCACAGGAAGAAGAAAGCCGAAGCCCCCCCCCCAAATTTCTAGCACTATGAAGTACTTTTAAAAAAGGGGCGCTTTTGTTGTTTCTGGGAGAGAACACACACGCGAGAAAAAAAAACAAGATAATGTTCGCCAGACCTGAGGAAATGAGAGAACACACACACGAGAAAAAAAACAAGACACCGTTCGCCAGAGCTGATGAAGTGAGTGTGTGGGTTCCGCTCCAAAAGGATGATACAATTTCCGAAAGTGTCGACCCGCCGGTAAAAACAGAGATGATGCTAAGTCAGGCACGATCCGACTACCTAAGCCAAATATCTGCCGGCATGGAGGCACCCATGTTGCAAATGCTCCGGGAGAAAATAAAAGTCAAGGAATCCACCGTGGGCGAGGAGCTTCTTTCTTACTTGCAAACCTATATGGACTTTGACCCGGGTCAAGCTCTGCGATTTGCTACTCTCCAAGGCTCGCCGCGGGAGGCTTGCGCCAACAGGTTGCAGGGGCTAAGTTTACAGCCCCAGGTAGTGGACCCCGCCAGCCTCCAACAGTGCGTCAAAGACAAGAAGATTTGCCCCGCGCTGCCGTGCCTGACCGAACCGGCGTGCAGTGTTCAGGTGGCCAACCACGTTTTTGACCTGCAGCAACGAGAAAGGCCACTAACCCCTTCCAAGACGCCATCGACTCGCTAAGCAAGGGCGGCGACGTGTTCCCGCTGCTTTTAGCGTCGTGCCTGACGATAACGCCGGGCAGCACGGTTCAGGACGACGCCGTTAATTTTTTCAAGGTGGCCGAGCCAGGCGCTCTGAGCACCAGCACCAGCGGGTTCAAGATAAAGATCTGCACGGTGGGCAACCCCACCATACGAAAAGAGCTGCTTGCGCTGTTAGCGACGGGACAATGTGTGACGGTTCAACAAGGCACGACCTTCACCGTGGCGGAACAAGTCGTGGTTCTAGCCAGTTACGTGTCCTGGATGAATAACAGCTACTACGGAGAGGAGCAGAGCGGCTCTCTGACGGTCTCGCAAGATGTCATCGGCGGCACCTTAGAGGAGAGCGCGCCACACAAGTCGTCCGAGAAATCCGAAGACACGTATTTCCGGTTCAACCAACACGACGGCAGTGTACAGCTTCTGCTGCCCCAGGAGACGCGCGCTCTGCTAACAAAGGCGCTGGAGCGGGGCCGGGTCGAGCCCAACAAAAAGCCGAGCCCGATACCAGTGGCAGCAGAGCCAGCCAGCTTGTACACGTGCGTGGTAGCCGCAATAGTCCCGCGCGCCGAACAGGAAGAAGCAACTAGGGAGGCGGGCCTGCCAGCGCTGAACCAGAACATGACTACCACCATCTCGATTTCTTGTCCGCACGAAGTGCAAGCACGGGCCTTGCCGGGGGCAGAATCTTTGTGCGACGGGTGCCTGCAAAGGATTGCTGCCGAGTTGCCGAGCGTCGACTCCGCCTTGGGCGCGCCCCGGTCCGTCTCCATCCCCATTTGCGGCAAGTGCCAAAAAGCGGTTGCGGCGAGCTTCTCCGGGTCCTGTTGCCGCAAATGCAAGCACGGCGGCGCCGAGAATTCTCTGTGCAAGGCGGGCGTAGCCTGTACTGTGTCGGTTTCCGGGTGCAGCGTTTGCAAACACGCAATGGACGGCGCGGCGGGGGGTCGGTCTCGGTCCCCCCAAGGTCGCGGCGGGTCAGCACAGCGTCTCGCTCTCTCTGTGCGTGGATTGCCAGAACGGATTGACCACCGGAGCGGCGGAGTCGAGTTGTGGCTCCCTGTGCAAGGCGTGCACGAAAGCCATGGCCGGCGCGGCGGGGGGTCGGTCTCGGGCACTCCGAACGGCGCGGCGGGTCAGCACAGCGTCTCGCTCTCTCTGTGCGTAGATTGCCAGAACGGATTGACCACCGGAGCGGCGGAGTCGAGTTGTGGCTCCCTGTGCAAGGCGTGCACGAAAGCCATGGCCGGCGCGGCGGGGGGGTCGATCTCGGGCACTCCGAACGGCGCGGCGGGTCAGCACAGCGTCTCGCTCTCTCTGTGCGTGGATTGCCAGAACGGATTGACCACCGGAGCGGCGGAGTCGAGTTGTGGCTCCTGTGCAAGGCGTGCACGAAGCCATGGCCGGCGCGGCGGGGGGGTCGATCTCGGGCACTCCGAACGGCGCGGCGGATCAGCACAGCGTCTCGCTCTCTCTGTGCGTGGATTGCCAGAACGGATTGACCACCAGAGCGGCGGCGGCAGAGTCTGTCTCACTGTGCAAGGCGTGCACGAAAGCCATGGCCGGCGCGGTGGAACAGTCAGTCTCCGAGTGCTACGTTTGCATACAGGGGGACAACGCCGCAGGGGTTAAAAAATCTGTCTCAGTTTCCTGGTGCAGCAATTGCAAGAACGAAGCGGCCAAAGCGGGGGCGCAGTCGGTCTCTGGCTCCGTGTGCGACGTGTGCAGGGGCTGCGTGAGTGTGAGCGTCTCCTGCGACGTGTGCGCAGGTGCAGCTGCGAGCGGCGCGAAGTCTTCCTCTGTTAATCCACGCGCTGATGCGCCCGTCCAACCTCGGACTCTGTTCGAGGAGGCAAGTGAGTGCTTTCACTGCGGGGGGAACCTGTGCAAGGCCAACGAAATCGCTGGTCCTAACGCCGATCATCAAGGCTCGAGACCCGCGGGGCCAGGGGCGCGTGTTCAATCGGCTCCTTGTTTCGACAGCTTCGAAGTGACACACAACTCCGGCATGGGGCAAGAAATGCGTCTTCGGGAAGTCGGCACTTGCTTCGACAGCATTAGCTTGGAAAAGATACCCCCCCTATTCAGCGGGGGGCTGTACCAGACCTCCCGTTCGGGCGGGGACCTCGTGTACAAGAAAGATGAACCCTACGCCGTGCCCAAAGAGTTTCTGGAGGACGGAGGAATCTTTTCACTCCCTATATTCTGATCTTGGTAGTAATATTTTTTGTGTCCGGACTATTTCCGCTTTGGTTTTTGTTTTCGTCGTCAGAGAAAAGCCACACCCCCTCCCCCCCCCTCTGTAGACGAATGAGGCAAGGGCAGGCACGTTTTTAATTAAAACAAAAAAAAAGTTTTGCTTTGTTTGCTCTTGTTCTGTCGTTCTCTTTCGGAAGTTAGAAGAGAATCTAGGAGCGCTCTATTTCTTGTGGAAACCTTCTTCCATCCTCTCGAAACTAGCCGAGAGGTTCTCGGCCGACTACTTAAGTTTCTTTCTCGCCGTTTGGCAGGAGCGATTCTTTTTCTGTAGCTTTTGCTGCTTCGTTTTCAAGCCTGTCGAAGTGTCTAATTTGGCGCCTAGCCAAACATTCTTCTTGGCACTTGTGATACAGCCAGTAGCTAACATACGCGAGCACACCAAAGGTGCCGATTGGTATTACTACGAGCACCAAGAACGCCAAGACGTAGCGCACGATGTACTTGGTCGTCCAGACCGCACGTTTCAGGTCGCACACGACGGGCACCTCCTTGTGGCCGTCGGTGTGCACGTAATCGCCGTGACAGGTGTGAAACAAATGGTTTTCTTTGTAACAGAACCCGCCCAGGATCTTGGGCCGGGTAAGCTTGCAGTCAGGAGCGCCGGGTGCTAGGCAGTCGAAGTCCAGCTTGGTCGTGATTTCGACGGTGCAGTCGACCGCCTTCTCAACCCATTTGCCTACGTCCTGGAAGAAATTGGACGCACCGTTCTTGAACGCGTCCCAGCGCGACGCAGAAAACGCCCGCACCACTGTGCTCCAAGCAGAGCCGCGGTCGTCCGGGAACTTCACGACGGGCACTCGTATGATCTCGTCTATGACGTACTCGCTCGGCACGGTCGAGCGCACGTAGCCGCTCACGACCGACTGGAACAGCCCGGCGTTGGCCAACGAGGCCCCGAGGTCATGGACCTCGTGGGACCAGTGGCCCCATCTGGCGCTGGCGTTCTGCAGCGCCTCATCACTCACGTTAATCCTGCCTATTTCCCGCCGCGCCGCCGCCAGGTCGGTGTCGAAGTTCGACAGCACCGACTTGGTCTGGTTGAGGGTGGCCTCCAGCTGCCGGGTGAGCGCGTTGGCGTTCGCGGCCGATTTCCGCAGGTACTCTTCGTTCTGGGCGAACGAGTACATGAGCACAGTCCGCAGGGCCGCGAGCTCTTGCTCCCAGCCATTCAGCAGGCCGCCAGGACCGTGGCGTTGCCTGCATTGATTACGTCCTGCAACAGGTTCGACGTCGCGGCGGCGGTCATAGCCGCTACCAGGGCCGCGACCGTGCCGGTGCCGGCCGCGCCCGTCTGCATCTGGAGCCACATGTGCTCGATCGTGCCGCTGGCCACGCCGCCCGCGCCGCCGGCCGCTGTCGCAAAGAAGCTGTCAACCGTCTGGGCGCCGGCCGAAATGTCGAGCGACAGCGACAGGCACTCCAGTGCCGGCTCACCCGACATTTGCGTGCCCACGACGACGCGCAGCCACAGCCCGCTCGTCCCGTTCGCGAGCGCCTCCGCCACCGTCGGGTTGTCGGTGCCCGGCACTTCGACGAAGTACAGTCCCTGCGCGGTCGGGTACGCCAGGTCGGACTGGGCCAGCAGCGTGTGGTTGTTGTCGCGCCACACCTGCAGCCGCATCGGTCTCGCCGCGCCGGCACCCGCGTCCAGCCCCTGGCGGAAGCGCAGCCGCAGCCCGGGCTCGCCGGCCACGGGCGAACGGGGTTCTACTTGTGCACTGCCGTCGATCGGGCACCAGGTCGCGACCTCGTCGCGGCGCGCGAAGCTCGTGCCCGGCACGTCGAAGCTCAGGCGCGACGACCAGTTGAGCGGCCGCAGCGGGAAGCGCCCGTCCGCGCAGCCCACGTTGTCGAGCGTCTCGCCGCCGAGAAAGTTCAACGACGGCCACCAGTGCGTGCGCAGCAGCCGGCACAGCGGGCCCTCGGGCGCGCCGTTCTGTTCGCAGCGCCTGCGCTGCCACGGCACCCCGTTCAACAAGCGCTTGCGCGAGTCCACGGGCGAACGGCCCAGGCGCGTGGGGTCCAGGCGCGCGCTCAGGTGCTGGCGCTTCCAGAACTCGGCCTGCGTTTCGCCCTGCACGGTCGCGCGGTTGCTCAGGTGGTGCGGCACGCAGTCGCTCACAGCAGCGGCAGCAGCACAGCCGTCGTCGCCGGCGGTAGTGCAGCCGAGCGGGAACAGCAGGTGCCTGTTCTGCTCGACGGCGCCGCGCTCGTCCTCGGGAAGAACATGACGTAGTCGGTGTAGCGCAGCGCCTGGTTCGGGTGGCCGCTGACCTCCTCGGGCAGCACGTCGTACACGTAGCTGTAGTTGTCGCGGAGCCCGCACCAGTGGTGCAGGCACGACAGGTAGCCCAGCACCAGCACCGACTCGGCCGGCAGCTGGTGCGGCACCAGCACGCTCAAACTTTGCGTAAAGGTCACGCCCGAGTCCAGGTTCTTCAGCTGCAACGTAAATCTCTGGCGCGTCTCCACGTGCCTGAGCTGCCACAGCGGCAGGAGCCTGGCCGTGCTGAAGCCGGCCGTCAGCGTGTCGCAGTTGGCCACGTCGGGCGGCACTGTCCACGCGCTGTCGCCGAGCGCGGGCGGGACCTGCGGGGCGCGCAGCCTCGCGGGCGCACGGGTAAAGAACGGCCGCGGCGACATGTCCACGTCGTCGGGCAGGTCGCCCGCCACGTCGATCAGCACCTGCGTCATCTCGCGCTGGCGCAAGAATCGTGTCGCCTGCTGCGCCGAGTAGAAGAAGACGTACGGCAGCGTGGCGGCGTTGGTCGTGTTCGAGCGCCGCCGCAGCAGCGCCGACTGGGGCTCGATGTCGGCCCAGTGCGTGGAGCAGTACTTGTACTCCTCGTTCGACGGCTGCCGCACGTTCTGCCAGGGCCCCAGCCGCGGGACGGCGTTTGGCTCCAGTTGCAGCGCCAGCTCCAGCAGGTTGCTGTTGAAGAAAATACGGCCGTCGGGCGCGCTCTTCACGGCCGCGGCACACCACACGCGCAGCAGCTCGCTGAGCTCCTGCTCCGACGTGACCGTCTCTTTGCGCGCGCCGCGCGGCAGCCAGCCGCCGTAGAAGTCGTCGGTCAGGTCCGTGCCCACGGCGGGCCCGCACATGTCTGTGGTTGGCTCCACCGCGGCCTCCTCCGCCGCGGGGGTCCACGGCGGGGTGTTGGCTTTGCGCAGGCAGCGCGACCGAGTTACTTCCAGCCAGCAGTGGCAGGCGTTGTCCGGGCGCGGCGCGTCTGTGCCGAGCGCGGGCGGCTCGCAGCCGGGGGCCCGAGCAGCCCCATGATGTCCCTGAACGTGAACCAGTTGTCGCTCTGCTCGAGCAGGAACTGCGGGTCGCAGAAGAAGCGCATGGTGTTGAGCAACAACCAGCGGACGCGGCCCATGCCCGAGTTCACTGCGTGCTGTCCGTTGAGCTCGTTCGCGTAGCGCGCCAATTTCCCGGCCTCGTTGGCCTGGTTGCCGAGGGTCTTGTTCCAGTATTCGGCGATCGTCAGCGGCTCGCCCGACAGCAGCCAGGAAGGGTTCAGGTCCTCGGTCGTGGGTGTGTAGGTCTCGTAGTTCCAGCGGACCTCCGGGTCCTGCAGCGCCCACTTGTACAGATCATCTATGGTGGAGGCCTGCAGAAAGTCTGAAAGCAGGGTGTCCTGCTCGAACTGGATGACTGTGGTGAAGCGGAACCAGTACGGGTCGCTCGGGTCGTTCACGCGGGCGAAGCCCAGCGGCGGCACGCCGCCCTCCGCCAGCAAGTGCGTGTTGGACCGCTCGGCGGCCTGCTCGGCATAGGCGAACAGCATGGCCGCGAGCGCGCGGCGCGAGCGCTCCGACGTCTGCAGCTCGCGCACCTCGGCCAGCGTGGCGCGGGCCATGTCGAGCAGCCCCGCCAGGTCCACGGTAAACTCGCCCATCAGCGTGCTCTGCACCCTGCTCTGCGCCAGCAGCGCCAAGAACAACGCCTTCACGGCGTTGGTCTCCTCGTTCATGGACCCCTCGAACGTCTGCAGTTCCAGGAAAGCCGCGTTGGTGGTCCTGTTGAAGTCTTGGAGCATGGACTTTTCGTGGCGTACGAACGCATCGATCTTCTCGTTCAGGAGCAGGAAGTCCTGCGACGTGTCATTTACCTCCTTCGCCTGGATGTTCAGCGTGTGGATGTTCAGCAGCAGCCGCTGCAGCGTCTTGTTCTGCTGCTTGCCTACATTTGAGAGATTCTGGAGCGCGCTGTCGTAGATCTGCGCCGTCTTGTCCAGCGTGGCCTGCATGTCGGTCAGCCCCTTGAAGCCGTTGCTGAACGCGCGTGCAAAGTCTTGATGGGCCTTGTCCGAGATGGCCTCCGTGATTCTCTCGTCGTAGCAGTTGCCCGTGCCGGGCGTGTCCCCGACGTGGGGCGCGCCCATCGTGCTCGCAATGTCGAGGCAAACGCCCGGCGACGACGCCGTGCCGCCGCTGGGCACCGCACAGTACTGGCCGACGTCGCACGCTTTGGCGCAGCTCAGGGGCGCGCCGCTGTACAGGGCACGCTTGGCCGTGGCGGTGCAGTTGGCGATGCCCAGCATGCAATTCGTGTCCGAGGCGCCTTGCAGGCACATCCTGCTGTCTATGCAGAACCTGAACAGCTCCTTGGACATGAGGTTGTACGCGTAACACACGTAACGACCGGGAGATTCGGCGTTGAGCTCCTTGCATTCCGCGTCTCCGTCGGGGCAGGCCTGCACGCCGTCCGACACCTGTTGCAACCGGCGGCGCCGCCCGCCGTTTTGCTCGGCCTGTTCCTGGAGGGCCTGCAGCGAGTAATTCGCCAGCGCCGACTCACGTTCGCTCGCGCCCGCCAGCTGCGCCTCGTTCTGCAACTGGTTGCACACGCTGAAGGTGCGTGTGTTCGAGCCCTCCGGCACGTAACCCAGCAGGTTGCGTTCTACGACTGACTCGGGTGGTGCCACGGTCAGGGTCCCCTGCAGCAGGCCGCGCAGCCCCGCGCCGATGGCCGCCCCTTCGACCTGAAACTGTAAGACGCCCTCGGCCTGGCTGGAAGGCAGGTCATCCTGGTCGAAAGAAAGCTCGAGCAACGTGGAATCCCCGCCCTCCGAACTGCGGTAGCTGGACACTACGTTCAGGGCTCGGCAGACAGTCGCCAGCACGGCCAGCGCTAGTAGCATGTGGGCAGGGGCGCGCGAATTAGGACAGGAGAAGCAAAAACCAGAGAGAGAAAAAACGGGGGAAAAGAGGTGAGGGTGCGGGTGGGAGAGAAAAAAGAGGTGCGGGTGGGGATTGCGGTCAGAAAGGGGTTTGCTTTTGAGAATACCAGCAAAGAAACTACGGGGCCAAACAAAAAGAAAGATCCCTCCCCCCCCCCAAAAAAAAGAAGGTGTGTTCCACTTGCTTCTTTTTTTTTTGCCCCCCCTCCCCTCTTCCTTCCCCCCCCTCCGTTTGCACCCCACTCCGTTTTCCCCCACATTCCGTTTCCCCCCCCCGTGTGCTTCGCAAGAAAAGGGGGGGAACGGAGGAGGGGAACGGAGTAGGCCGGTGCCGGCCCAAATCCGGATATAGCCGTGGGCTTTGCGTTCTGTGGTGCGTCTGCCCCCCCCCCCTCCTCACAACTTCCCCCTCCCCGTGCGCGTGTGTGTTTTCTGGTTTAAAAAAAAGAGCAAAAAAAAACATCCCAACAACACCCCCCCCCCTCCCCCGCGCTAGTACTCTCCCCCGAAGAAGCCGTCCCCCTCACGCCAAGGTACATGAACCACAGGGTGGGCGAGCTCAGGGTGTGGGCACTGGGCTTCATTACTGAATACTGCCGGCTACAATGCTTGTACGTCAAACCCCTGACGCGCTTGCTCGTGGAGGGGCAACGTGACGGCGGGGGCAGTATTGTTTTTTCCATCTACGAGTCCCTGCTGGCGTCGCTGCACACCGTCGCCAGCACTATTCTTACCCGAACCCAGCTGAGCCACGAAGAGGTAGCGCAGGTCATCCAGCGCGAAATTATCCCGCGCCTGGACTCTTTTACCCGCTGGCACGCGTCTACCGACACGCACATGACGTGCATCAAGGCCGCCATCGGCGTTTCGAGCGGGGGCAAGGCCTGGCTGCGGGCCGTCAGGACCCTGGTCCACAACCAAGACCTCGCCGCGGCCCTGAGCTACCCGTACGCGCAGCTGCTGGCTCTCTGGGACCTCCGGGAGACGCTGCCGGACGGGGACGCGCTGCGCCTGTCGCTAGTGTCCGCGAAACGCCTGGCGGAAAAGGGCTTGTTCGATCATATCTACGGGAGGCTAGCGCAGTTTTTACAATTGTCCAACCAGCAGCAGTACCCCAGCGGCTTCGGCCTGCTGTTCTTTAGCCTGGACAGCCCCGGCGGGCGCCACGGCGCGGCCTACCGGGCAGCGCGCGCCTTCGTCTATCCAGACTGCCTCATCTTCTGTTCGGCCGCCGGTTCGGAAGCACACGTCAGGGCCCTGCCACCCATCTCGCCCCTGCACCCCGTAGCGGGTGCGGCGGACCCCCCCGCCAACGCCAGACCGCTGGCTGCAGGCATCAGGCTCATGCTGCACCAGCGGAATCTGCGGTTCGTGACCCCGCCCGAGCAGGCGCCGGAATGCCAGCCCGAGCTCAGGCTGAAGCGCCTTGGGCCGTACGATGATTCAGAAGCACAGGGCGCCGACCTGCTGCTGCACGTGCCGCCGGGGTCCTGCAAGAGCTGGGTGGCCCTGCTGCGCGCTACGGGGGTCTATGACCTAGACAGCAAGCAGGGCGGGCCCCTGGCGGTCCGTGGCTCAGGCTCGGTCTCGCCCTCGCCGATCTCCACGCCTGCCAGGAACTCCTGGGACAGCCTGACGGGCAGCACTTCGGAGCGGCGCGCTTCCGGTGCGGATGAACCGCTCGCTGGCTCACCCACTGGATCGGGCGGAGGGGCCGTGCCGCCCGCCCCGCCCCTGCTGCCCCCCCCTCCACCGCGCCCTCCTGTGCGCCGCCCCTCCCCCCCCGGGCTAGCCGTGACGACCACGCTAGTACATTTGCCACGTGCACTGCCGCCCTTACCCAAGCCCCAGGCAGCAGCAGATCTGGGCACGTTAGGCACGGCCGTCTTCGTGTTACCTCGCAAGCTACCGCTACCCCCGAGGGCGGGCAGCGGCCCGCTGTCGCCGACGACGAGGCGCCCGCCCCCCCTGGACATCAAGGCCCTGAGCCACCCACGCGCGCCTAGCACGGCGCCGCCCCGCCGCCGTCCCGATATGCTGTCCGGCGTGGCCAACCCGGCTGAGGGGGAGCCCCCCGCCCTGGAAGACGACGTGGTTGACAACGTTGATTTCGGGGGGCCCCGCAGGACGCCAGGCCCCACAATCGCACAACAGGGTCGCGTCGGCGCCCCCCGTGCTGACCAGGCTCAGGAGCTCCACTTGCTACAGTATGCCCGAGCCCTGCAGGTCCGCGCACCACGGGGAAACTAGGAGCGAGCCGGGCTCGCCCAGACACAGCCTGCCCTTTGGCGCAGAAGACCTGCAGCACCAACTCCTGGAATTACAGAAAACCCCCACGCAGCCAAATAAAAGCTTTAGCTTGGAGTCCCCCGGCTTGTTGCAAGGCAGGCTGAGTTCGCGTCGCATTGTTCTGACGCCTTGCTCCGACGGCTCGGCCAGCGAAGGTTCGCTGAATGGCTTTGAGGAAGAAACAACCAGCAATAAAAAAAAATAGAGGCCGCACTTTCCGTCGTAAATAAAAGCCGGCGGGCCGGCCAGACTAAGGCAAGCTTTTTTTTTTAATAATAGAAATCTTGGTGGGCGAGCGTCTTTTCAAGGGTTTGGCACCATCCTTTGCAACGACATCTTCTCCTCGAATTCAGCGAAGCGCCAGTGTTTGTGCAGCAACGTGTGCTGTTTCTGTAAGATGGCTAATCTCTTACTTTTTTCAAACAGGGAGCGCAGGTAGTCCTCGGCCGCAATCATGAGTGCGTACAGGGCTGATTTGTTGTACCTCTCGACCCTGCCCCCGATCTGCATTACTTGTCTGTACAGGCGGCGGCGGAACGGCGCCCGCCGGAGTGCGAAGTGGTTCTGACTAAACTTTTGGGCCCTGTTGCACTCTGCGTTCAGCAGGCGGTAGCGCTTGACCACTCTCTTCGGGCGTGGTTCTTCGGGCTCTTCCTCGCGCTTTTGCTTGGGCTTTTTCTGTTTCTTGTCGCTCTTCTTGCTGTGAGTCTTGCTGTGCTGCTTGTGCTTTTTCTTGCTGGGCTCGTCAGCGGCCTTTTGGGGCCCCTCGCGCGCCTTCTTGCGTCTGCTCTTGCTCTCTTGGGCGTATTTCGTGCGGGCCATTCTTGTTTTGGGACCAGCGGCTTGTGGTTTAGGCTATTGCTGTGGATTCTAACCCCAAAACACGACGGAAGAACTGGGGCGGCGGCCTCCCGCGGATGCGTCTTGTCGTCAAGCCCCCCCCCTCCCTACCCCTCTTCCCGTTTTTTTTTCTCCCCCGCCCATTTCTTGGCATTTCCCCCCCCCCGCCTCCCTTTCCCTCTTCCCGTTTTCTTTTTCTCTCCCCCGCCCATTCCCCCCTTGCCTCCCCGCCCATTCCCCCTTGCCTCTCCTGGCCCCCCCCCGACCACGCTCGCTTACACCAAACCCCCGCCTTCTTTTTGCAGCAGGTAGGTAGGGGGGGGGAGGTTACCGGAGGGTGAACAAAAAAGACGGGAGCAGGGGGGGGGCCGGCTTGTCTGCATACCCCCCCCCTCTCTTCGCTCTGCTTTTTCTGTTTACCAGCTTCCCGGGGGGGTCAGAAGGGAGGCGGCGGCCCACGCTGGGAACCTAAGAAACAAAAAAAAAGAGCCTGTAAAAATAACAGCCCTCTCCCATTCTCCCGGCCCCCCCCCCAGCTTTTGTGCTTTTCTAGCTTTTCTTTCTCCCATTCCCTTCCGCACACACACCCCCCCCCATTCCCCGGCCCCCCCCCAGCTTTTGTACCCCCCCTTTTTCTTCCCTTCTCCGTGTTTTTTTTTCTTTCCATTCTTTTTTTTGGGGGGCCCACCGTTCCCCCCCCCCCCTCGCTCTCCGTTTTTTTTTGTTGTTTGTGTATTTTTGGCCAGGCCATGCCGCAACGCAAGCGTGACATTAGGACACGAGGCAGGCAGGCGGACCCCTCGCGCTGCGTTTTCTTTGGTGCCGAACCACCCGTGCCGCTAGACGCCGCCAGTGCGGTCTGGGTCTTTGAACATTGCCTGTACGAAAACGCTCTGAGGCACGACATTCTAGAAGAAAAGCGCCACCATGGACACCCCGAGGCACGCGAGCACTACAGCCTGCAGCTTTCGGACCAGGAACTGGCCATCATCGCCGAGGCTATGATAGGCAGGCCGTGCTTCTACGAACACATGGACAACTCACACGACCCCTGCCTGGCTAACAGCGAGAAGATCCAGAGCTGGGGCTACGTGGCCGCCACCAGGTATGACGCGCAAGCGAGGTCACTGTTCATGTACACGTACCCGTACGACAACGAGGAGGGCATCACGAGCGTGCGGCGCCTGCGCGACCCCGACGGCCCCAAGGGCGCCAGCATCCAGCACGTGCGCAACATCGTAACGAACCAGGCCTGGGTGCTGGAGAACTCGTACTGCAAGCGCGGGGCCCGCCCGGGCACGTACTTCCTGGGCGAGTGCGCGCTGGCGCCCGAGCACTGCTTCGTGTACACGGAACCCGTCACCACTAGCTGGGACGTTACTCTGCCCCACCAGACCGCGGACCTGAGCCGCCTGGCCTACCGGGAAAACTACCTCAACCGCGCCTCGCACGCCGCCGGCGGGGGGTGGGACAACCTCTTGGTCGCATCCAACCCCGCCCGCAAACCTTGGGGCGTTTTGTGCTCGCCCCCACAGAGCTGGGCGGGGGGAAGAAGAACGGGCGGGAAGGGGCGCACGAAAGAATGCACAGCGTTCGGGGGGAGGGGCTGTTGGTCAGGCTTGCACTCCCGCCCCGCCCCGCCCATTTCAGGGCTCGCTAAGCGTCGGGCGGGGGAGGCCTAATTCGGAATCTCTTTGGAAATCTATACCCAAACAAGCGCTGGACTTGCTGGCCATAAAGACCTATTCCTTGCACAGCAACCGGCCCGTGATGGAGACCACCGCAGAAACCAGGCTGACCCCCGTGCCAACCCCGCAACCAATCGTCATCGAGCAGGCGGCGGCGGCTCCTGTGGAGCCACGCCCCGCCGCGCCCGAAGCAGAGCCGCTGGACGGCAAACAACCCCTGACGCACTTGATTGCGGCGGCCTCGCAGCAGATCTCGCGCATTGCCGACGAGGGCCAGCGAACCAAGATAACGGGAGCAGTGCAGAGCCTCGTCGACTCCATGTGCAGCGAGATAGCCGGGCTGAAGGACGCGCAGCGGGAGCGTATTGCGCGTTGCGCCGAGGAGGCTTCGGATGACATGGCTAACTTCTACGGCCTGTTTCTGAGCGAGGAGCAGCGCAGGGCCATGAACACCGAGAAGCAGGCGTGGAGCAGTTCGGCCATGTCCGAGAGCGAGTCCGGTTTCCATCGCAAGTGGGTCAACGCCGCGCTAGCGGCCTTTACGCACACCGCCGCCAGCGCGGGGGTGGACGTTAGGCAGGGTGGCTGGGACAGTGTCAGGCGCGCGCTGGCGGCACAGAAACCAGCGCCGGCGGCGGTACCAGCCAAGTCGGATCTGCAGCAGAAGCTCGTTTCGGCAGAGCGCCATGCGGCGGCCTCTCTCGTGAGCGCGGCACCGGAGGTCCTGCACAAGAGGGCCCGCAGTGAGTTCGAGGCACCAGCAGCCCAGGCCACCGTGGATGATCACCCGTTCGGCAAGTACTTTATCGGAGAAAATACCCTGAAGCTGCGCATGCCGGAAGGCCACTGGAAATCAAATCGGGGGAGGGGTGAGCGGTCCGGGTGAAAAAGACTGTTGTCCACACGCACAGATTGAAGAGGGGGGGTTGGACGCCCGCTCCTTTTTTTTTGTAACCTCTCTCTCTCACATGCACCAAAGAAATTTGCCTCAGCTAGTGTCCGCGCTTTTTCTTGCGCGGTCTCCTCTCTCCCGTTGCTGTTGGGCTTAGTTTCGGAGAAGAAAGGGGGCAGGTGAACTCGCTATTTTCTTCTGTATTAAAAGTTTTTTTTGGTTTGTTGGTCTGGAACAGAATATCTAGTCAACTTATTAAGGTGTCCGGCGCGCCAGTGATTTTTTTGCTCTGGAAGTTTGTAATTTAATAAGATATTCTTGTGCTAAAAATCGTGTCCAGCGGAGCCGATCTCTCGTCCGACAAGAAAACAAAAAGAAAGGAAAA
>WBZZ01003081.1:0-20497 GCA_019918135.1 Paulinella micropora | reverse complement strand
AGCTAGTGGTGGCTTGTCGTATGGGAACTCGTGAGCAGAGCAGTGCATACAAGCGGAAGCTCAGAGACCTCGACAAGTTGAAATTGATACCGCAAGCATTCACATGCTTTGATGGTTTTTACACCCGTAAAGCTCCTTTGCAATACGCGAGACTCATTGACATGCTGGTGGAGCTCGGTAAAGATGATGAGCCGGACACGGTCACGTATGAAAAGACGGGCCTAGATGATGTCTCGGAAGAGGACTTAGGCTTGGAGGAGGACAGAGAACCCCTCAAGCAACATAAGCAGATGTCTGATGAAGATTTTCAAGAGGCGGCGCGGAAAATATTGGAAGAAGGAGTAGGCACGGAGAAGGAGAAGGAGCTTTTAAAAGCCAAATTAGAGGCGAACAAGGAAATTTTTGACCCTCCACATGCAGGTGGTGTCAAGCCTGAAGATTTCACTGCGGTTATTTACAAAATACCGGGTGCGGAGCCGTCACCGGCACCACGAAGGGCGAATTTGAGTATACATGAGGCGAAGATAGCGGAGGAGCTAGCAAGACAGCTGCTCAATGAGGACTTTATTGAGAGATCAACATCTCAATAGTCTCACAACCGAGAATAGTGCCGAAGCCAGGAGGAGAATGGCGCCTGACAGTTAACTATGCTCGTGTTAACAAGGTGCTGGAGGAAGAGAGAAATCCTCTCCCGACATTAGAAGAAGGAAGGAGAGTACTGCGGAATGCAAAATTCTATTCGGTCATTGACCTTAAGAATGGCTTCTGGCAGATACCACTGGAGGAAAAGTCCAGATGGCTGACGGCGTTTGTGGTGGGTATGGAAATATACCAATGGAAAGTGCTTCCGATGGGCCTCAAGCAAGCCCCAGGACTTTTCCAGAAGGCGATGCAGAAGATGTTGAGCAGTCAGTACGATGATTTGTCTGACGGTGGCTTTATGAGAAGGCGGGGACAGAAGGCGGGAGAATATGCATTTTGCTATATCGATGACATTATCGTATACTCTAACACAATGGAGGAGCATATCGATCATTTGTCCGATATATTCAGGCGCATCGGAGCTTTTGGCCTGAAGTGCAATCTAAAGAAGTGTCAACTTGCCAAGACGAGTGTGACATACTTAGGGTACGAGATCTCCCATAATCGAGTCTCGATATCCAAAGAGAAGAGGGAGGAGATTATGAATCGACCGATACCGAAGAACCGCACTGAATTGCACTCATTCCTTGCGATGGCGCAATACTATAGCCAGTTTATACCCGATTGGGGTGCAACACGGGCTAAAGTGGAGAAAATGATAGATTTTGGAGACTTTGAGAAGTGGGACGAAGAGGCTTTGCAAGCGTTTCATGCGCTCAAAGATCTCATTTACAAAGACCCGAAAGACGGAGGACTGGTGTTAACGATGCCCGACTTTACGAAACAATTCGTAGTCGATACAGACGCATCTAAGTTTGCGATTGGGGCTGTATTACAACAAGAGGATGAGGAGAAGAAATTACGCCCAATCATGTTTATTAGTAGGAAGTTGTGTGCGGCGGAGAGAAACTATTGCACAAGGCAAAGAGAGGCGTTGGCGGTAGTATGGGCCCTCAAGAGGCTCAGAGAGTATTTGTGGGGAGGACCTCAATTTACTGTCAGAACTGATCATCATAACCTGTTATGGTTGATGAATCATGAACAGACGGGACGGCTGGCGCGGTGGCAAGCGTTCTTGTCTTGTTTCGATTTTACAATGGTCCATCTACCGGGAAAGCGAAATGTGGTCGCTGATAGCCTCTCTAGGCTAGAGTTTAACTCAGAAGTATCGGCGTTGGTGTCCACGGTGGAGATGGAAGACTTGTCCACTGACAAGGTGTATGAGGTCAGCCACATTGAGGCGATGGAGATGGCGAGTGGAGTCCGATATGACCGCACAGGTCTACGGTACAGTCCACAAGGCCCGGATCACGGGATATGTTGTGAGCTACATACCCAGGAGGACGCTGAGTGGTCCTATGAGGTATATGAGAATGCGAAGGCGAACATAAGAGAGGAAGAGGAGACGCAGGAAGTTTATGCGGAGCCTCCTCAAGAGCGGAGAAGTGACCTAGACGATGACCCGGAAAGAATCGGGGTACGGCTAGAAGATGGTACTATCCATATAGCCTCGCCTACCGCATGGAGGCAACAACAGGCTCAAGATCCGGAGTTTAAAGAACTGATACAGTTATATCAGAACCCGGATGAGCTACGGATGACGAAAGCGATCAAAGATCAGATGAAGGAGATGGGATGGAGAGATGGTCTACTGTGGTACAAGGGCCTTCACGGTCGCTATGCGTCACAGCCGGACAAATGGACCCTTTGGGTACCGGAGAGTCTGAGACGATTTATATTTGTCGCAGCCCACAATTGCCCACTTTTGGCGCATCCGGGTCGACAACGAACTCATATGTTCGTAGCGAGGCGATTCTGGTGGAAGAAGATGAAGGAGGAGATAGATCAGGCGGTGGATGCATGCATCCCGTGCAAGATAAACAAAACACCACTGAAGGCAAATTTCGGCCTGATTGGCGAATTTCCTCTTCATGCGGGGATGTTTGAGTTTATACACATTGATCATGTGGGACCTTTCCCAGAATCGAAGGATGGTTACAAATACCTCCTTACGGCTATTGACAGAGCCACCAACTATGTGTGGATCATCCCTGTCAAAGACGTTACCGGCAAGACGACGGCCGAGGCGCTGATCGATAGGATCATCTCACAGATCGGAGTACCAAGAAAGATATGTTCTGATCGAGGCTCGGACTTTAATAACGAGGTCATCGACAAACTATCTAAGTATTACGGGATGAAATGGCAATATGTTACTGCCTATAACCCGCGAGCAAATGGGAAAATCGAGCGGGTACACAGACCCCTCAAAGCCTCGCTAAAGATGTATTGCACGAAGAAGGAGAATCAAAGAGCATGGGTCGAGGCAGCACCATCATTTGCGTTTGCAATGAACTGTCTACCCTCTACGGCGTTAGGAGGCTCGAAGAGCTCAATCTCGCCATATCAGTTAGTATATGGGCGTGAGCCTGATATCCCGACTTCGCTCCTTCACCCAAAAGACACTTGGGCGGATGCGGATGAGTTGTTTGGGATGAGACTTAGAGTGAAGATGGAGGCGGAACAAATAGTCAGGGCGCATAGAGAGGCGGAGCGCCGAAAGACTGATGCTGAAGGGGTGCGACAAGCGCACTTGGATCAGATCAAGTTCCAGGTCGGGGATATTGTACTATTGTACCATCCTCAAGTCCCGAAGGGAGTCAGCTCTAAGCTGTTCACTCACTGGAAAGGACCTTATCAGATTATGGAACAGACGGGACCTCTGAATTACAAGATCAGGGGTAGAGGGAAGGTGCAAATTGTGAATGTAAGGGCTGATTAAGTATGATCCCTTCTTACTGGAAGATGAATCCGTTGAGGAGGCGTTAAAACGGATGAAGGATGATTTCAAAGAGGTGCCGCCCATCCACAAGGAGGCTGGCATAGACCAAGACGATGCTTATCGGGCACCGATAGCTGAGAAGGAGGAGAGTGAGGTGGACAGCAAGGAGAAGACTGACCGCATAAGCGCGGTGGGGACTCAGTCCAAGTCTCCGCGAGAGCATAGCGGAAAGAAGGAGAAGATCACAGAGGCGCAGCTAAGGAGAGCGCGGAATGATCTTATCAACGACCAACCGAGGAAGGCGATGAGGTCGATGAGATCAAAGGACGTCCACCAGGAGGAGGAGGGGACGGACACTGACCCAAACGCGGGCAACGTTGAGATTGTCCATGAGCGATGGAAGGAAGGCGATGCGATAGCAACCATCGCATGGGTGAAAAATGTTTTCTATCTGATGAGACCAGCGGAACAACATGTCGCTGATGACACTCTCTCAGACTTATACTTGATGCGGGTCGTGGCGGTCCCACGACAGATGCGTGTCACACGGACACTCAAAATATCATCAGCCGCAAAGATAGTACAACCGATACTCCAGTTCTGGAGAAGTATGGACCCGGTTGAGGATCCAAAGGCAAGACATTATCTGCCAGTATATAAAGACGCAAAAAGTCTCGAGACATGGGATGATACAATTACTCCCAGAGACAAGGATTACACTGCGTGGACCATTCAGACACTGCCAAGAGGAGTGCTTGATGTCCCTTTTGAATTATCGTTGGGCGGAATCCCTAATAAGATCTGGGACATTCTCGAACAGTCAAAGTTCGATCTGACTTTTGTTGGTGGTCCTCCACCAGGCAAAGAAATCCGCGCCAGACGACGAAGGCAGTGACAAAGAAACTATTTTTTTTATGCGTCTCAAATAAACTGATTGATTGCCCACGGCGTATCATGATTTGATCATGCATCATCAGTTATCAATATGAATATTAAAAAGACTCAGTGATATAACTTGGCATTCGATCGCAACATACGAGTGCGAAAGGTCGATCGACGATGATACTACACCGTATACGGGGATCGCTAGTGTATTGAGCGATGGTGTTCCCGGGTATGACCCTTTCCAAGTCCTGGGATGATGTTCTCGAAAATGAAATGTTCTCTGAAACTTTCATTAAATTATTTTTTACGATAGATTATATACTGTCGTACCTGAGCACGGTCAATCTCTACTTGTGTCGGTATATCGCAGGGTCGGGTACATACACCTCGACTTCGGATATAGCTATTAGGACTGGCCCCCTAATACTATATCATAGGATATCCGCCTTATACAAGGGTATGTCATTAAAAAAGACAATGTACTTACGATCTCCCTGTGAATAATAATAATAATAATAATAATGTAATCTCCTGCCAATTGCTGAGCAAAAGGCCATGTGCATCCAGTCCTCCATTCCATAAGGAAAGTCTCCACACAATCGGTGGAATAAAGGAAGTGACGGCATAGAACATTACTCTAGGAGCTTTATACCAATCAGCCCATGGAAAGGACCGATGGCCTATGTACTCCCTAATACTAATATAATAATAATAATAATAATAATAATATTTACTACATCTGAGGCGTACTGATGCAGCTAATGGCATATCCTCAACGGACATAAGCCTCCAATACCCTTGTTCGAGGTCCTCCACCCCCCCGTGTCAGTCTCTCGCCTGATGATCGGGGCCACCGATGGAGCTCCTGAGGGCAAGACTGCACTAAGCCGAGGTTATTCCGCAGTCCCAGCAACCTCTTGCAAGACGTCACCGAATGTGCAAGTGCATACACCAAGCGCGGTTGCTAGAGCTGCCTCGAAACCCCACCCATAACAATCTGGTGTCTGCTGGGTCCTGGGCTATCAACCAGCATATGCGGAGTTTAAGATCTTTTACGCGCGCAACGACCCTCCTCCCCAGCATCTACCACCAAAGGGTTATGAGTTGGCGTCACAGTTTAACGCCTTGAGGCCATTGGGCTGGAACTCTGTTTAGCAAGTGTGACTAGGTTTTTTCATCGGGATTTCCCTCAAATATGTCACAGTCAACACTCCAAGGCAGATTTACTATATCTGAGGCGTACTGATGCAGCTAATGGCATATGCTCAACGGACATAAGCCTCCAATACCCTTGTTCGAGGTCCTCCACCCCCCGTGTCAGTCTCTCGCCTGATGATCGGGGCCACCGATGGAGCTCCTGAGGGCAAGACTGCACTAAGCCGAGGTTATTCCGCAGAATAATAATAATAATAATAATAATAATAATAATAATAGTGCTTCTCTGTCAATGGCTGATGCATTTCTGCACATGCGCCTCCATCGTCTCACCCGTGAGGGGAGTACGAAGAATTGACGATAAGCTCTAATGACACCCCCGCAAGGGCAGTTCCAACACTTCCAGACGGGCCGGTATGTTCAATGAAAATACTGGTCCAGAAATAGACAGGTATGTTCAATGAAAATACTGGTGGCACCGACGGGAATCGAACTGGCGACAGGGCCCAGATGGTAGAACTTGACCACTGGGCTATCACGGTGTCCATAATAATAATAATAATAATAATAATAATAATAATAATAATAGTGCTTCTCTGTCAATGGCTGATGCATTTCTGCTCATGCGCCTCCATCGTCTCACCCGTGAGGGGAGTACGAAGAATTGACGATAAGCTCTAATGACACCCCGCAAGGCAGTTCCAACACTTCCAGACGGGCCGGTATGTTCAATGAAAAACTGGTCCAGAAATAGACCGGTATGTTCAATGAAAATACTGGTGGCACCGACGGGAATCGAACTGGCGACAGGGCCCAGATGGTAGAACTTGACCACTGGGCTATCACGGTGTCCATAATAATAATAATAATAATAATAATAATAATAATAATAATAATAATAATAATATAATAATAATAATAATAATAGGCTTCCTCAGACTATAGCATCAGATCCAGATCCTGGACATGTGCCTCCATAATAATAATAATAATAATAATAATAATAATAATAATAATAATAATAATAATAATAGTGTATCTTCTGCCAATTGCTGAGCCAAAAGGCCATGTGCATCCAGTCCTCCATTCCATAAGGAAGGTCTCCACACCAATCGGTGGAATAAAGGAAGTGACGGCATAGAACATTACTCTAGGAGCTTTATACCAATCAGCCCATGGAAAGGACCGATGGCCTATGTACTCCTAATAATAATAATAATAATAATAATAATAATAATAATAATAATAATAACAACAAGGAGATCAAGGGGAATACAGCACCACGTTGCTTGTATTTTTTTATCAATAGTACGTCTGTTCTTGACATACTGCAGAAAAAAAAAAGACATTGAGGGGAAGGAGTTCAAAATTTACAACTTCGGAAAGGCTAGAGAATCCGCTTTGACGTGCAGTATGAGGATATATTTATCGTCTTTTAGCGTCTATCCGTGGGTCGATGCGCTGTGTGGCATGACTCCATAGCGCATACTATTTGCAGAAAGAATCAGAAGGTGTATGACGAAAAATGCTATTTCCGTCATAAAATCTGGAGGGGGTACTGTAGGCATCACCCCCGGATAGCCGGTAAAAAGTACCTTTTCCTGGTGACAGGTGCACCAGCTTCTTTTTCAGTATTATTTGTCCGGATTGGACCTGATGCCATTTTATTCCTGGTCTGTTGCCGTTTTCCTTTTTGGCTTCACTGAGCTAATACAACGAGACATCATTCTCATTCGTGAGAACTGTGTATTACCGACTTTTTTCTAGCTATCGTTGGGGGCATTACATATGAAAAATCGCGAACAGGACGCGCCGCGTAACTTGACTGGCAGGATCGTAAGTAAATTGCTCTAACGACACCGTTACTATGATACGGCCGGTTTTGAAGTATTAATTAAGATTATAGTTCCAACAGACACTAATGAACCGCAGTGGGAGAGGAAGTAGTATATATGATTTTGCTTAATTCATTAATATAATACGAGTACTGCGACGACCCGGCGTCACTAAGGTTCGTATTTGCATTCTATCCCGAGGTCGGTCGGCGGGGGCGGAAGTTCGACTCCTCGCGCGCGATCGGGGGGGAGCCTCGAAGAGATTATGCCGCCCACCCGGTATATAATAGCAATACTTACCGTTCCGGTCTGTCTTTTATTCTTGGTCTGAACATTGCGGAGTCCCTACTTTAGGTATTCCTCAGTCTTCATATCGTTAGAACAGTTATCTCTTTATCTATAATTAAATATCCTAGTATCGTAACAATATTGTTATCTGTCCGGCTGCTCAATTCCTGCACAATTCTTTTTAAAATTGTTGGGAAAAAGGATGTTTGGACGAAACGTCAAAAAAGCGTCACGAACGACTGGAGTTTCACACAACTTGAAAGACAAATTTGGCGGTGCCAGCGGTATGGCAAACACATTGTTGATTAGGTTCAACTCGTGCCCTGCGGGCCGAAAATCATTTCGAAAAAGTTGTTCGATTGTTCGTTGTCTGTGATAGCCATCTGATTCATTA
Source organism: Paulinella micropora (assembly GCA_019918135.1). NCBI lineage: Eukaryota > Cercozoa > Imbricatea > Euglyphida > Paulinellidae > Paulinella > Paulinella micropora. The sequence continues at coordinate 12,516 of WBZZ01003081.1, read as the reverse complement.
AGTTAGACAGCAGGATGACAGCCGCTGACTTCTTGTAGTGTAGACTAGCGCTAGTTTATATTACCAATATTGGTATAAGAAATCATTCAACACCGGTAGCTGAAGTATGTAAATGTATCATTCGTAGCAGTCTCTCTTTTGCTATACACAGATTTTGAATAGTAATGTAACGTTGAAGCATGCATAAACCTTTCACACTTACAGAAAGAGAGAGAGAGAAAGAAAGAAAGAAAGAAAGGAAGAAAGGAAGGAAGGAAAGAAGGAAGGAAGGAAGAAAGAAAGAAAAAAAGGGAAGGAAGGAAGGAGAAAGAAGAAAGAAAGAAAGATAAAAAGATATAAAGATAGAAAGATATAAAGCAGACACATAGTGGGGACGTTCGCTGAGGAGCTAGGAAATTATGCGGATTGGGATGCAGAATTGTGAATATGCGTAGAATTAAGCTAAAGCTCAACGTTCAAGCCGCGCACTATTTTTTCTTCTTTTTCTTTTTCTTCTTTTTGGAATCCTTCTGCTCACCGTCGGGCTCGGCATCTGCGTCCTGACTACTGGGTCCAACTGTTTGCCTGACTACTGCCTGCCACTGTTGCTGTGGAGGCGGCCGCACCTCCTGTGCTGGTGTCCACTGGCGAAGGCAAAGAGGGCGAGGACTTGCCGTCGTCCGTGCCTGTCCTGGAAGGAGCAGAGGCGGTCCGGGCTTGGCCAAAAGAGGTCTGCGGAGGGTGCAGAGAGAAGCGGTAAGGAGTCGCGGCCGAGCAAATAGGAGTCTGTTTCCTCTTCTCCAAAGCCAGCACTGGAAAAAGGTGGTGCCGTTCGAAGGAGTATGTCAACGTGAACTCCGAAGAGCTATGTCCTTTGAGCTGCTTGGCCATGTTGGTTTCCAGCATGCCGTTCAGCACACACACCTGCTGCAGCTCCTTGATCTGCGCGCATATCACACAGTACAGACGCGCGCATGAAACAAGACAAGACATCAAGACAAGACATGCTCCACACGTGCTCCACACGTGCAGCCTCAAGCGAACAAGATGCTACAATGGATGCAAAAAGTTGTCCCTACAAGACTGCTCCCCCTTCGCTATGTGCTGCAGAGCGGGGCGCACAGGACTGCAGGGCGAGGGTAGACCTTTTTCTTGTCTTCTTCGCTAGGGCCTTGCGGATGCGTGTACGCCAACTGCAACTTCTATTCACACACAGACCATCCTCTGGTGTGTGTGCTTATTGGGTTGCACCACTACGCTTGAGTGAACACGCAACAATGCTGTTGCAAGGGCAACCGAGTTTGGCAATGCTTGTCATGTGCTGAGACTCACAAGGCGCTGTCAAGCAGCAGGAAAAGAGTGGGCGGGAACCTTGAGTGCATTGGTGAAGAACTGGCGGGAGGTGGCCAGGTGGTCCTGCTCCCCGTTGGCGAACTCCGCCATTTGATGGCGGTAGCTGCACACACGCACCCAACACGCCTCTCCTCCAACGCGGCTCCCCTCTCCGCTAGCAGCCCGACTCTCCAGAGCACGAGCATCTCTCTGCATACCTCCTACTCCTCACCCGTGCAAAGGTGGTGGGAGCAGATACGCAGCTATTTGTGTGTTTGACATACAAACATATTTATGTGTTGCATATATACGCAGTCATTCATGTGTTTTGACATACAAACATATGTATGTGGCTGATGTTGCGTATGCGCGGGGTCGGGTTGTGGGGCGTACTGGTCCATGGTGCGGTGCGGAGGCTGCGGCACGCGGTGCAGGTCCGAGAAACGGTTCAGAAACCTGCACACGCGCACCACATACACATACACACACACTCACACACGCCTGCCTCCAGCGCCGAGGCTGGACCCTTGCGATTCGGTCCGTAAATACGTAAATAATACATACATACATACAACATACATACATACATACATACATATATACATACATACGTACGTACATACCTACGTACATACACATCTTTCCGCTAGAGCAGTGCAGACTGACCATACATCGGCGTAGTCGTCAGGCACCTGCAGCACCGTCACCCCCAGCGACTTGATGCCTGCCCAACAACAGACAAGCAGTCTATGCATACTGGACACGTAGGCATACATATCATTCATATTGTACACATATGTACACATATGTGTGTGCATGTACACGTCCAGGGGATTGATGCATAGTTGCAAGATGAAGACATGTCCTATTGCGCGCTTGGAGTTGGTGCACTTCCGGGATGCTCCTGTGTGTATGGCCATGCTGCAGTGTGTGTCTGTGTGTGTGTGTGTGTGTGGGGGGGGGGGGGGGTGCTTACCTTGAATGGCGTAGACGAGAGCTCTGCACAGGTTAACGAACGCGTCGATCAGCACCACTGCAGCGCTTGGCGGGGATGCCTGTCAGGGTGTATCAGGCAGCAAACACGATGGGGACACGGTGTTTTGGAGACACAAGCAAGTTGGAGCGGGCACCTGCAGCAGCTTGAAGCGTGCTTCGTTGTCCTTGAGCGTCTGCGCCTTGCGGAGCTGCGCCTGCCACAGAGCAAGCAGCAGCACGGGCACGCGGTGCGCATGTATTTATATGTGGCTATACTAAAAGATAGAGACAAAATGGACATATAGATAGATGGTGCGGGCGGTGGTGCATGTGCGCTCCGATGCGCAATGTCGAACGTAAACGCTTTGCTGGTTAACGATCCTGCTTATCTGCTTACTTCACCATAGCAGGTGCATGCCAAAAAGATAGGAGGGAGAAAGAGAAGAGGGGAGGGGTGGGGGGGAGGGAGGGAGAAAGATTTTAGATAAATAGCTGCTATTCATGTATTATAATACGTATGTCAACATAGAATAAGAGGGAGAGAAAGAAGGGGTGTACCTCGTTAGGTCGGTAGGCTAGGAGGCGGTTGCGGAGGCGTGCGTCGTAGAGGTGCTCCATGCTCCAGTACATGACCGGCAGCTCCATGTCCGCGTACCTGCGCACACCGCCACACAAATGCCGCCCGTGCCGACCCGCCAGTGCACCACAGGCGATTTGTGGAGGCCCGCATGGCTGGAGAGATCAGTTGGCGAGGGTGGCGATGGTGGTTAGGCAAGGGTGGACAAGAGGAGTGGGGTTCTACTCTATGGACGAGTGAGGCTAAGAACAAAGCAGGAGGTGAGGTCAGAGCAAGTGCGGTGAGGCGGGGGTCGAGCAGGCGGTGGAGCGTGCAGGTGAGCAAGCAGGGCACGCAGCAGCGGGTACAGGTTGAGCTCGAAGCCCAGTTCCAGATAGTAGCTCAGCAGCCCGATGGTCTGGTCGTACACGAAGGCAGAGAACGGGTACCTGCAGCACAGCCACTCACTGCTTAGCCAGACGCAAAGGGCTGGCAGGCGTGCAGGGCAGGGGCAGGGGCAGGGGGGGGAGGGGGGGGGGCGAACCGGTAGGGAGTGGCCTGTGTGGGTTGCTTGCTGAGGTCCACGCCCGCCTGCTGCAGCTGACGCAGGTGCACCTGGTCTGCAACAACAACAACAACAACAACAACAACAACAACAATCACAGGTGTAACCACAATAAGCAGGTAAGCAGCTGGGAGACAGATACCTCCCTCAAACGTGGCATACGAGGGTAGTGATGGTATTACAGAGCGTGTGGTTGGGGTACCGAGGTAGTCTGCTTCGGCCTCCATGATGGCCCAGTCGCTCAAAGCCGCCCCGATCCGCCGCCTGTACCAACACCGCACCAGCTGCACGTGTAGACCAGCCACACAGCTGCTGTACAGCACTCCACCAAGCCACGCCAGCATCCACACCTTCGGCTGTCTTTGTCACAGCAGCTGCCTAGCTGCAGCTCGCACTTGCTGGCAGATGCTAGGCTGTTGCGCCAATACTATTTGTTGCTGCTTGTGCGTTTGCCAGGCATGCAAACTGCTGTGTGCTGTTGAGTGCTGTTGCGTGCCGCACTGCGGTGCACGGGACCTCTGCCGAGAGCGGTTTTCGCAGAGCAGGCGGAAGAGCATGCAGACGGGAGTTTGCAGCCGATGCACGTGTTGCTGCAACAAGCATCACAGAGCCAGCAGACGAGGCAAGTCGCAGTCAACAGAGAGAAAGATCTGATTCCATCTGTCTTTCGCTTCTGGCCTGGTGCGATGCATACTGCAAGTGGCAAGGGTGGTGAGTGTTGCCTTGAAGTCCGGGCTAGATGTGAAGCGTTCACTGCTGCTGCAGAACGCATGCATCGCTTTCCGCAGCAGTTCTGCACGTAGACACACACAAGCATTCCTCAGCGCTCATCAGACACTGCTACACAAACTACAAGGCCCATTCGCTCCAAGGTAGAGTTCTGCCAAAGCGGTCAGGCTGGTCGGTTGCAAGTACGATATGCTAGGATGGGGTCTGCAGGCTGTGCGGCGTGACCGGTGCAGGGTCCCTTGCCCAGCAGGTTGGCCTCGCTGTGCAGCAGCACCATCAGACTGGACCGCGCCAGAATGCTTGGCCTCCTGCAACACCACAGCACACAACAAACACATACACTACATCTAAACTAGACCCGCCCTCTCTTGTTTGTTCCCTTGAAAGCCTCTCTTTGGCATTTGGTTCCAAGCATGCATGTTACACGTACAGTTATTAGCCATGGAAAGAGCCTGCAAATAAGTATAATCATATTCACCACAATGGCGCTTGTAATATCGTACGTATGGGCAGTGACTCATGCAGTAAATGTAAAATGTAGATGTGTATAGGAATACGAGTTAACGAAACGTTTCAAAACTTTTACACGTCGAAGCTATGCATTTCTCACTAATTTACGACACGAATGTGCACGTCTGTGTTGTCCGAAGTGGACACGTTGCAGAGAGGATGAAGATATGCACTTGTGTATCGTGCGACAGTCGACACCTTGCAGAAAGGCTGAAGAACTTTTCCAGCAGTTCCTGATAGCCTCTGAGAGGCAGCAGCGACGAATACAGCCCCACGTGCTCCAAAAACCGCTCCATCTCCTCTATTGCCTCCTCCCTCGTTTTGAGAGTGACTTGCCTGCCCATGCACATATATACATGCAACATTAGACCTTACTGCATCGTGCAAGTGGCGATTTTCAGGCCTCACGTGCGTGGATAAAAACATATCACTTGAACTGCCTAACTTTGCGCGATGCTCCCTCTGACTTGCCTTCCTGCATGGTCTTTTACCAAGGCAACATGCATATGCAAATATAAACATGAATATTACATGAAGTCGAATCTATAATAGTCTGTTCTGTAGAGAGGACCTCGGGGGGACGCCAGAAATGAAGTTGCGTCCGACCGAGGCGTAGAAGCCCGGTGGTGCCGGGTACTTGCTCTCTTTGGCCTCGCCCTGCGGCTCCGCCTTGGCACCCTGCAGCGCCTCCTCTGGCGAGAGCAACTTGGGCTGCAGCAGCCAACACGCACCGTGCAGCCAGTCATGAGCAGCACGCACCACACAGCGTGCAGCCCGCCGAGTTACCGAGTACGGGGTGTAGGGAGGAGTGCGGGATGGTGGTGGTGGTGGGTGGGTGGGGGGGGGGGGGAGGGGGGGAGCAACCTGTGGGGGCTCGAGCGGGGTGGCGTGCTGTGGGTGGTAGCCCAGCGGCAGCGAGTCGCGCACTTGCCCCAGGCAGAGCTGCGCGTGCGCCACCAGAGAGGCCAGCGACGGCAGCGCCTGCGCGTCGGGCAGCAGGAGCGCCTGGAAGAGCTTGCTGAGAGCCTTGCGGTACTTGAGGCGGGCCAGCAGCGCCTGCGCCAGCGGCAGCTCCATGGCCGGATCCTCCTGCAGAGGCGGCACGGGCCCCGCAGCCGCCTTGATCTCCGCCTGCCCCGTCAACACATTGCCAGGCCCGCCAGTCTCCTTGCCCTTGTGCTTCTTCTTCTTCTTCTTGACTCCACCTTTGCTCCAGCCGCCGGTGCTCGACGTTTGGGCTTGATTCTGAACCTCTGGATTGCTCTGTTGAGGGGCAGCCTGAAACAGAGGCAAACGTGCGAGGAGAGGCTAGGACGGAGCGGGGTGTGAACCTGCTTGTTCTGCTTGGCCTGCTGGATTTGGGCCAGCAGCACACTCATGGCTCCATCCAAATCCGCTGCTGCAGCCTCAGGCTCCACCTGACACAACATACGTTTTACTGCTGACTGTGCGCTCTAACTGCTGGGAGTTCATAGCACAAGGACCCAGAGATGCTTGATGACATCAAAGACTTCTGTGTGTTGAGGTGTGTGGCGTTACTCGCTATGCATATGCGCGCGCGCGCGCGCGTGTGTGTGTGTGTCAAAAGCTGACGTGTGGTGCCAGCTCAAATCCAAACAAAGGCGGCACGAAATCTTCCTCCTACACAAACACACACACACACAAATGACGTTTGTCTTTGTGAAGTAGCGAGATGTGGTACCTCAAACACGTCTCCTTTCACGACAAGGTTCCTGGCTAGGGAACAAGAATGCAAGAAGGAGACAATGAACCGTTGCGCCAGACTGTCAGCCGCTAGCACTGGCTTATGTAGGTACAGACATGGCACCTATAAATTCCGCATACAGTAGGTTAGTGTGTCTTCGGCCGGCTGTACCAATGTGTCAACGATGGAGTGTCCCGCATGCCAAGTCGCCTCCAGAGCCATGCATCCGTCTAAACGTGATCGCAAAAATAAGCCATGCAAGAAAGATGTAGCAGCTGACCCATCAGGGCAAGTGTCTCGTGTGCAGTCATCTCCTTGCTCAGCTTCCCTTCCTTCAACGCCCTGCAAAAACATGGCCTGTACGTCAAGCAACCGTGCAACCAGAAAGAAGCATAGGCGCGCGAGAGCCATTTTTGGAAAATATATCAGTGGTACCTTTCGTAGGACATAACCTGTCCTGGATTGATGCCAGCATCCATTTTTGCATCCATCAGCTCCAACGCCGAGATAGATTCATGGAGGTCAAAACTAACACAGAAAAACATATCGATCTTGCAAGAAAGTTTAAGACGACGAAATCCGCAGTTACATCTACTTCCTGTACATGAACGAAGAATGATTTGTGATTAGAAACAAATGATTTAATAACTACTTCCTGTCAATGAACGAGTGAGTGTGGTTTGTAACAGCACACAAATAATAATCGTCGCAGCTTAACCCATACTCCAGTTTTAAAACACAAGCTTCAGAGTTCTCTTCAGTGGTGGGAGACCTTTCTGAGTGGATCATCTGCCCAATCTCCATACCGGGAGCGACTTCTTTCAAAAAATCTGTGATATCCTCATACTTGTGCGGGAGACTCTGTGAAGGTTGCTCCTCTGCAAGTTCCGCCATATCCAAATATTGCCAACCGATTCCTTCACACCAGCAAAGACGTCTGTTTGATGTGAAAGAAGGTAGCCGAAGAGCCAAAAATGGTAAAGGAGCATGGATTCATGGTCTATTACCATTTCTTTCCTTCGGGCCGGATGGGTGTTCGTTTTTGCGGGAGGCGTCTTATCATCCATACTATGTCTGCTGTCTCTTGGTTTGTGTTGCATGTTTTCAGCTGTTGCTTTGAATCTTTGTTTTATTGGTGGTTTTTGTTTTTTATTTTTGCAGCGTACTACGCAAGTGTTGTGCAACTCTTTCCTTCGTTTTTTGTATTGCTTGATGGCTTGCCGCAGTTAAGTAGATGTGTTCAAACTCTGTTTTTTTACCAGGTAGCTCCTGCCGTTTGGAATGCTATTTCACTACTGCCATCCAAAATATCTTTATTACTTCCGTAGTACTTTCCGTGTGAAGTCATATGCACATTTGTCTTCGTGAACATGCGTGGTTCCCATGTTGTGCTTGGTGTCCAAAGTGTTTCCAACTGCATTTTGCGTGCATAAATCTACAGACTGACACAAGATAAAGCCACAGGCAGATAACTAACCAGAGCCGCTTAGAGGGAACGTAAAGCAAGCAAAAACGCCAAGGCGTGTGCTATGCAGGCTATAGAAGAAGAAGAAGAAGAAGAAGAAGAAGAAGAAGAAGAAGAAGAAGAAGAAGAAGAAGAAGAAGAAGAAGAGGAAGAAGAAGAAGAAGAAGAAGAATTCTTTAGGCAATAGCTGTTAGCAGTTACTCCATGAGTTATAATTGTACAATTATCTCTCTAAATAAAAAGAATCTAAGAATCCAAGAAGAAGAAGAAGAAGAAGAAATTAGTTCGTGAATTTTCTGTAAAATCTCAAATTCTCGCCACCTTCTAGGTTGCTGCAGCAAATCCAATAAATCACAAAATGAATACAAAGAAACAAAAGCAGTAAATAGCATTCTACAGCACAACAGAGAAAAAAATATATTTAAAAGAAAAATTTTCTGCCATCTTATATAAAATGGATACTCGCAAAAAGAAGAAAGCAGAAAACATTAAAGAAAGAAAAAAACAGAAATATACGTGTGTCTGTGGTAAGACTATAGGGATATATAGCAAATACACACACGAAAAATCAGATTTTCATATAGACTTTTTCGAGGAGAAAGCTTTGAAATCAATTGATTCTTCTTGATAAACCTATTAGCATCCAATATCGCTTGTCAGACTTTTTTCCCGTTGACTTTCCGACCTATTTGTTTCTTTTTTATTTTCTTCTTTCTTTCTCCTGCTTGTGGCATTTTGACTGGTGAAGTGTTAATTCCGATATTGTAACCTGATGTACTACTGATAATCACTGGTGATGTTGGCATGCAGAGACTCCGCCTCCGCACCTCCGGTTTTTGGTGAAGCTTTTTAAAAAAATGTTCCTATATATAGTTCTGAAAGAAAATAAAATAATATAATTACAAAAACCGCATCCACATACAAAAAGTTAAACATCTCTTTCGTTGCATCGTGATATTTTTCAATGAAGTATTCAAGGTCGTAGCCGAGGTCTGAATGTTTATACATGAGTTTAATTTTATCCACAGTCTGACCTGGAAAAATAAGAAGGTAGTCTATCTGTTTAATCGCCTCAGGTCGTAAGTCGTTAAGATACTGGCTGGACATGATCACATTTGATTTGTAATACCTATTTTTTTCAACAGGTCGCTCACGGACTTATCCCTTAAACCTGACCCTAAATCATCTAGCACGAACACGACTTCTGGTGTAATGTATTTGCTCGGTCTTTCTGCGGGGGCTTCTTGTTTTTTCTTCTCTTCTTTACCAAAATAAAGAAACTTCGGCTTCGGTTCTCCCTCTTTCTCGTCCCGCACAATCTTGCATTGTTCTTGCTCCTCATCGGGTTTGTTAAGCTTGTCTAACTCGTAATCAATCACACTGTACCTATCCGTTTTCAAATATGTGTATATAGCCATCGGGTTTCCCTTCTTCTTGAAGTGCTTCACTATTTCTTTGTAGATGTGGTCCTTGTGTATTGTGCTGGCAATAATAACAATACGGGTCTTTTTGTCAGTAGTTCGTTTCAGGATTTCAAACAGTGCGGTAGTCTTTGCCACTCTTCTTGCGAGCGAGAAGAAAAACATTAGCGAACGGCTCGTCAAATAATTTATATCCTTTAGCAAACTTGTATCAATCTACGATTTGCTTGACTGGTTTCCCCTTTACATTATTGATTTTCTCCGTCGTTTATATAAATATTATCAGAGAAATTCTAAACAAATAACAATTCTTCCGCCCAGTGCTTCAGTCTCAATATTGCCATTGTCCATTTAAGCACTTTAAAAGTGTATTGCCCATCGGTCCCATTAATAATACTAAGTTGTAGCTGAGATGGGAAATGTTTGCAGTGTTGCTGTCAGCGAATGTGCCAATAATCCCAATACGGTCAATATGAAGGATTTTTGTTTTCGTCTCGGCTAAATTATTCATATAGTGGATAAACTTAACATTCATTCTGGTTGGGGTAAAGTTCATTTGAATGTTTTTGTCAAATGTCTTGCTACCATTAACCCCGCCAGGAAAATCATTACTCAGAAAAATAATCTTTTGGTATTTATAGTATGTCATTTGCGGAGATTTCACCTCCGCACCTCCACTGGTTTTGAGGAAACTTTTTCAAAAATTTCCTATATTACTGCTCATAAACTTTTTATTAATAAATATTTCTGCTCGGACCGCCTGTGATTTCTATTTACGGGTCAGCGAAAAAAGAATGAAAGTTGTCTTTATTGTATTCAAAAAGTAATAGAAACTAAATTTAAATGTGTATATAAGCAGATGAGTGATTGGTGTGTTAGTTTTGATGAAGCTATACCTTTAATTTGCTAGGGTAGTGATGCTTCTTGGTATAAAACTCAACTATATGATGCTCATTTCTTTAAACTAGAAGGTGATGGAAGGCATATTCCAATTAATAGTGTTAAAATACCTACATAAGTGTTAGCAACCTCATATGGTAAGTTCTTTTCAGACAGCCTAACAATACTAAGGGTTATAATGGCGATAATGATACCCATTTGAAATAAGTATTTAATAAGACAGCTGTCAGTTTTTCGCTTATTCAAACAGCAATCCCAGCTGTCCTCGTATTCGTGGTCTAATTTTTTTTCTTCCTGTTTAATTTGAACATCTAGGAACATATTTTTCAACTCTGGTGTCAGGTCTTCCGTCTCTATGATTGGTGGTGGTGGGTGTAATCTAGGATGCATTGGGAAATACTTCCGCTCGGATTTCTGCTAATTGGTTAGATAGATCTTGTAATATATTAAGTAAAGTTTTATTTTCTTTTTCTAAATTAACTACCTTTTCCGCCATATGTTGAAAGGCACTGACTAATATTGGTATAAAGTCTGTTTATGATACTCCTTCAAGGTTGCTTTCCCCATCATCTGCCTTCATTCCGCTTTCAGATACAAATTCAGGAAATATTTTTTTTACTTCGTCTGCAATAAATCCATGGCTCTTTTTTTCTTTCTTCTCGTCTGATTTCCAATAATATGAATAGCAGTTTATTTTCATTAGTTTATCGCAACAATCACTGCAATCTAATGTTTCAATATCTGATTTTACTCTTCTATCTGAACCAGAAGACCAAACATTAGCTCCTAATGTCATATAAATCCATCCACTATGAGGGTTCCCGTTTGAGTTTGATGTATTGAAAAAGGTTAAATTACCATCATTACATATACAAGAATAATTAGCACTAACAATTCCCTTCAATTGAATAAGCGGTTGGTTTGTATAACTAGGTCTTTGACTTATCGTTGTAGCCCCTCCACCATTTACTGCTATTGATATCCCAGAACTCGCCGTTAATAATCCTGATAATGTTAGTGTTGAAGAACAGGTCATAGCACTTCTGGCATAAATCTGGCTTGAGCTTCTCGAGTATAAATTTAACTCTTGGTCTGTATTGCTTCCCGTGGCATATACTGAGTTATCACCAAAACCAACTCCCTGTGTCCCGTTGCTATGTCTGAATTCAACACCCCCAGAAGCTGACTAAGATTGGCTGTGACATATAATCCTACTGGAGATGCGTGAGACCCACTTCTTGCTTCTCCTCTTATGTCTGCCATACTATTAACAACAGATATTCCCGCATTTGCGGTTATTGCCCCAGCATTGCTTATGTTCATTGCATCGCTGAATGTTATAGTTCCTCCCAGTGCTACTCCTGATTTGTAGTTAAAAGTAAGTTTATTTGAGTTTTTCCTTATTTGAAAATTTGAGCCCGTAGATGAAGATAATGTGTTCGTGCCGTTCCAATAACAATCAAAATTTAAAGCAACATCATCCTGAGTTAAGTTTAATAATTGGAATGTAGGATAGACGGATGTATTTACAAATGCTTGAATATGCGGGCCATTTGAATCAGATGCTTTGCCATATAACTCTAATTTACCCATCACACCTGTTCCTTTTGTATTCCTACCTACTATACACGGACATCAATAGAAGTTGCTAATATTCCACTAAATTCTTTCGTTCCTGACATTGTTTGAGTTCCTGTTAATTTCACATTCTGCCAGTCTAATGTGTCCACGTAACCTTTTGTCGCCCCGTCTGTTGAAGCTGACGGTGTGGCTAAGTTTGTTATGCTTTGGCTTTTCATATCAACTCCCGCATTAGCAGTTATCAATCCGTTGGCCGTTAATGTGGTTCCTGTTAATCCCGCACTAGCAGTTACTTGCTGATATTGCTCCGCTTGTTGTTAATGTGTCGCTCGTCATATTTATAATCAATGTTATATCATAATTAAATGTCTCATAATCAAAATACAGACTGGCGATACGGACTTGGTTTCTAAATGAAGTTCCTCCACTTCCTGCTTTGTTCGCGACGAATATGATATATCTAGCAGAAGCATTTGAAGCGGGTGTATATGTTTTAGTTGTTTGTGAAGCCCAAGCCTCTCCACTCCTGCTGTCCCATAATGTGTAAGTAATGTTAGCGATATATTCGTGCAGCAATGGAATAAGCCACATCGGGTAACTGGTGGGAGTAAATAGTAAGCTGGTTAACCGCATAAGCCAATTGAGGCTGTGTCTGCGTCATTGGCCATATTAGCTCGCCGCTCAGCTTACTCAGACTCCATTGCCTTAAGGGACTAGTAGCAGGTCAGTGCTTACTCCCACATACCAAATGCTCGGTGTCATTTCAGTAATTAGCGGACGACCTAACATAATATTTTT
>WBZZ01003080.1:15000-22500 GCA_019918135.1 Paulinella micropora | reverse complement strand
TGAATTTTTGCGTCCCGAACTGTGCTGTTGTTCTTTATGAATCACCCCACAAGGAACAAGGACCAGAATCGACAGTGAGAACGAAGCGCCTGAAGTCATGGTTCACACTGTACTGAAGAACTAGGAACTTCTCATCTATGCGTGCTGAGACCGGCCACCCTTGTTCTTTTGCACTGCATCGACGTTCTGTATCACCGCGGCGTCCAGGAAACTGCTTTCAAACTGTGCAGCCAGTAAATAAAGGATTGATTAATAATAGTAATAGTAGTAGTAGTAGTAGTAGTAGTAGTAGTAGTAGTAGTAGTAGTAGTAGTAGTAGTAATAGTAGTGATAGTAATAGTAGTAGTAGTAATAGTAGTAGTAATAGTAACAATAATAATAATAATAATAATAGTAATAATAATAATAATAATAATAATAATAATAATAATAATAATAATACTATATCTGAGGCGTACTGATGCAGCTAATGGCATATCCTCAACGGACATAAACCTCCAATACCCTTGTTCGAGGTCCTCCACCCCCCGTGTCAGTCTCTCGCCTGATGATCGGGGCCACCGATGGAGCTCCTGAGGGCAAGACTGCACTAAGCCGAGGTTATTCCGCAGTCCCAGCAACCTCTTGCAAGACGTCACCGAATGTGCAAGTGCATACACCAAGCGCGGTTGCTAGAGCTGCCTCGAAACCCCACCCATAACAATCTGGTGTCTGCTGGGTCCTGGGCTATCAACCAGCATATGCGGAGTTTAAGATCTTTTACGCGCGCAACGACCCTCCTCCCCAGCATCTACCACCAAAGGGTTATGAGTTGGCGTCACAGTTTAACGCCTTGAGGCCATTGGGCTGGAACTCTGTTTAGCAAGTGTGACTAGGTTTTTTCATCGGGATTTCCTTCAAATATGTCACAGTCAACACTCCAAGGCAGATAATAATAATAATAATAATAATAATAATAATAATAATAGGCTTCCTCAGACTATAGCATCAGATCCAGATCCTGGACATGTGCCTCCATTAATAATAAAAATAATAATAATAATAATAATAATAATAATAATAATAATAATAATAATAATAATAATAATAATAATAATAGTGCTTCTCTGTCAATGGCTGATGCATTTCTGCACATGCGCCTCCATCGTCTCACCCGTGAGGGGAGTACGAAGAATTGACGATAAGTTCTAATGACAACCCCGCAAGGGCAGTTCCAACACTTCCAGACGGGCCGGTATGTTCAATGAAAATACTGGTCCAGACGGAGCGGTATGTTCAATGAAAATACTGGTGGCACCGACGGGAATCGAACTGGCGACAGGGCCCAGATGGTAGAATAATAATAATAATAATAATAATGATAATCATAATAATAATAATAATAATAATAATAATAATAATAATAATAATAATAATAATAATAATAGTGCTTCTCTGTCAATGGCTGATGCATTTCTGCACATGCGCCTCCATCGTCTCACCCGTGAGGGGAGTACGAAGAATTGACGATAAGCTCTAATGACACCCCCGCAAGGGCAGTTCCAACACTTCCAGACGGGCCGGTATGTTCAATGAAAATACTGGTCCAGAAATAGACCGGTATGTTCAATGAAAATTCTGGTGGCACCGACGGGAATCGAACTGGTGACAGGGCCCAGATGGTAGAAAATAATAATAATAATAATAATAATAATAATCATAATAATAATAATAGTAATAATAGTAATAATAGTAATAATAGTAATAATAGTAACAACAACAACAACAATAATAATAATAATAATAATAATAATAATAATAATAATAATAATAATAATAATAATAATAATAGTAATAATAATAGCAGTGGTGGTGGTAGTAGTAGTAGTAGTAGTAGTAGTAGTAGTAGTAGTAGTAGTAGTAGTAACAATAATAATAATAATAATAATAATAATAATAATAATAATAATAATAATAATAATAGTGCTTCTCTGTCAATGGCGAATGCATTTCTGCACATGTGCCTCCATCGTCTCACCCGCGAGGGGAGTACGAAGATTTGACGATAGGCTCTACTGACACCCCCGCAAGGCAGATCCAAGCCTTCCAGAGAGACCAATACTTTCAAAGAAAATATCCTTTGAAAATGCTGGCACCGACGGGAATCGAACTGGCGACAGGACCCAGATGGTAGACCTTAAGCACTGGGCTATCGCGGTGCCACTAATAGTAATAATAATAATAATAATAATAATAATAATAATAATAATAATAATAATAATAATAAGATAATGATAATAACAATAATCATAATCATAATCATAATCATAATCGTAATCATAATCATAATCATAATCGTAATCATAATCATAATAATAAAAAAAAATTAAAAAAAAAAATAATAATAATAATAATAATAATAATAGTGCTTCTCTGTCAATGGCTGATGCATTTCTGCACATGCGCCTCCATCGTCTCACCCGTGAGGGGAGTACGAAGAATTGACGATAGGCTCTAATGACACCCCCGCAAGGGCAGTTCCAACACTTCCAGACGGACCGGTATGTTCAATGAAAATACTGGTCCAGACGGAGCGGTATGTTCAATGAAAATACTGGTGGCACCGACGGGAATCGAACTGGCGACAGGGCCCAGATGGTAGAAAATAATAATAATAATAATAATAATAATAATAATAATAATAATAATAATAATAATAATAATAATAGTGCTTCTCTGTCAATGGCTGATGCATTTCTGCACATGCGCCTCCATCGTCTCACCCGTGAGGGGAGTACGAAGAATTGACGATAGGCTGTAATGACACCCCCGCAAGGGCAGTTCCAACACTTCCAGACGGGGACCGGTATGTTCAATGAAAATACTAGTCCAGACGGACCGGTATGTTCAATGAAAATACTGGTGGCACCGACGGGAATCGAACTGGCGACAGGGCCCAGATGGTAGAACTTGACCACTGGGCTATCACGGTGTCCTAATAATAATAATAATAATAATAATAATAATAATAATAATAATAATAATAATAATAGTGCTTCTCTGTCAATGGCTGATGCATTTCTGCACATGCGCCTCCATCGTCTCACCCGTGAGGGGAGTACGAAGAATTGACGATAAGCTCTAATGACACCCCCGCAAGGGCAGTTCCAACACTTCCAGACGGGACGGGCCGGTATGTTCAATGAAAATACTGGTCCAGAAATAGACCGGTATGATCAATGAAAATACTGGTGGCACCGACGGGAATCGAACTGGCGACTGGGCCCAGATGGTAGAACTTGACAATAATAATAATAATAATAATAATAATAATAATAATAATAATAATAATAATAATAATAATAATAAACAATAACAGTCATATTTAGGGGCTGCGCCAACACCCGAAATGATGGTTTGCGGTGCGCTTCGCGCACCCCCCCCCCCCCCCCTCCTCCTCGTCCCAAGGTCGCTTTTGCTCTCATTCTCACATGCTTAACCTTTACAGCCTGGAGTGATCTCAGCAATTATTTTGACACTACTTTGTCATTACATTTGAATTTCATAACTTCAACTACATCCCTAAAAAAGACCTGGTGACAAGTAGGGAAAACACAAACATTCATCCTCTTAGCCCCTCTGGCACAACTCTTAGTGCCTTGGAGCATTCTCAGCTATTCATTTTGGCACTACTTGCCAAAATTTTCGCAAATCTTTATTTCAAGTAGTTCACTACCTAGAGCGCGTCCCGAGGCTGTGAAAATAAAAAAATCAGCCTCTCAACCCTTCTGGCCCAACTCATAGAGCCTTGGAGCATTCTCAGCCATTCATTTTGGTGCCGACAAAGTCGCTTCGGGTACGTACAATTACAGGGCTTGGCCCCCCGGACCCCCCCTTCCCCGTTGACAGAGTAAGTTCAATGGATGAAGGTACCGGCAATTACTCCCAAAAAACAAGGAATTTCGGCATGCAAGACGCTCCCTGACGCAAACATTTGCGTGAATTCCAAAAAAATTATGTCAGCATCAACATCGAGTCTGGGGCTAGCCACCCTGCCAATATGAGCTCCCAACTCCTCCTGGCTAACACGATTTATTCCGACGGGGTTGCAGAAAATAGGCTAAAAAAACAAGGAAGTTTGGAATTCAGGACACTCCTAACGCAAATATTTGCGTGAATTCCAAAAAAACTGTATCAGCATCAACATCGAGTCTGGGGCTAGCCACCCTGTCAATGTGAGCTCCCAACTCCTCCTGGCTCACACAGACCATAATTTATTCCGACAGGGTTGCAGAAAATGGGCTAAAAAAACAAGGAATTTTGGCATACAGGACACTTCCCTAACGCAAATATTTGCGTGAATTCCAAAAAAATTATACAAGCATCAATATAGAGTCTGGGGCTTGTCATCCTGTCAATATGAGCTCCCAACTCCTCCTGGTTCACGCAAACCATGATTTATTCCGACGGGGCTGCAGAAAATAGGCTAAAAAAAAAAAAAAAAAAAAAAAAAAAAAAAAAAAAAAAAAAAAAAAAAAAAAGAATTTAGGCATTCAGGACACTTCCCTAACGCAAATATTTGCGTGAATTCCAAAAAAAAATTATACCAGCATCAAGATCGAGTCTGGGGCTAGTCACCCTGCAAATATGAGTTCCCAACTCCTCCTGGTTCCCGCAAACCATCATTTATTCCGACAGGGGTGCGGAAATGCGGGTGGAGATGGAGGGGGGGGGGGGGGGGTACACAATTTCCAATTTCCCCTCCCCCCAAACCCCCTACCCCCTACTTCCAACACCTTCTGGGATGATAGTATTATTATTTTTATTATTATTATTATTATTATTATTATTTAGGGAGTACATAGGCCATCGGTCCTTTCCATGGGCTGATTGGTATAAAGCTCCTAGAGTAATGTTCTATGCCGTCACTTCCTTTATTCCACCGATTGGTGTGGAGACTTTCCTTATGGAATGGAGGACTGGATGCACATGGCCTTTTGGCTCAGCAATTGGCAGGAGATACACTATTATTATTATTATTATTATTATTATTATTATTATTATTATTATTATTATTATTATTATTATTATTATTAGTAATGGAGGCACATGTCCAGGATCTGGATCTGATGCTATAGTCTGAGGAAGCCTATTATTATTATTATTATTATTATTATTATTATTATTATTATTATTATTATTATTATTATTATTATTATTATTATTATTATTAGTGGCACCGCGATAGCCCAGTGGTTAAGGTCTACCATCTGGGACCTGTCGCCAGTTCGATTCCCGTCGGTGCCAGTATTTTCAAAGGATATTTTCTTTGAAAGTATTGGTCTGTCTGGAAGGCTTGGAGCTGCCTTGCGGGGGTGTCAGTAGAGCCTATCGTCAAATCTTCGTACTCCCCTCGCGGGTGAGACGATAGAGGCACATGTGCAGAAATGCATTCGCCGTTGACAGAGAAGCACTATTATTATTATTATTATTATTATTATTATTATTATTATTATTATGGACACCGTGATAGCTCAGTGGTCAAGTTCTACCATCTGGGCCCTGTCGCCAGTTCGATTCCCGTCGGTGCCACCAGTATTTTCATTGAACATACCGGTCCGTCTGGAAGTGTTGGAACTGCCCTTGCGGGGGTGTCATTAGAGCCTATCGTCAATTCTTCGTACTCCCCTCACGGGTGAGACGACGGAGGCGCATGTGCAGATTTGCATCAGCCATTGACAGAGAAGCACTATTATTATTATTATTATTATTATTATTATTATTATTATTATTATTATTATTATTATTATTATTATTATTATTGCCCAGTGGTCAAGTTCTACCATCTGGGCCCTGTCGCCAGTTCGATTCCCGTCGGTGCCACCAGTATTTTCATTGAACATACCGATCCGTCTTGACCAGTATTTTCATTGAACATACCGGCCCGTCTGGAAGTGTTGGAACTGCCCTTGCGGGGGTGTCATTAGAGCTTATCGTCAATTCTTCGTACTCCCCTCACGGGTGAGACGATGGAGGCGCATGTGCAGAAATGCATCAGCCATTGACAGAGAAGCACTATTATTATTATTATTATTATTATTATTATTTTATTATTATTATTATTATTATTATTATTATTATTATTACTACTATTACTATTATTACTATTATTCTTATTCTTATTCTGAATATAATAATAATAATAATAATAATAATAATAATAATAATAATAATAGTGTATCTCCTGCCAATTGCTGAGCCAAAAGGCCATGTGCATCCAGTCCTCCATTCCATAAGGAAAGTCTCCACACCAATCGGTGGAATAAAGGAAGTGACGGCATAGAACATTACTCTAGGAGCTTTATACCAATCAGCCCATGGAAAGGACCGATGGCCTATGTACTCCCTAATAATAATAATAATAATAATAATAATAATAATAATTATAATAATAATACTATATCTGAGGCGTACTGATGCAGCTAATGGCATATCCTCAACGGACATAAGCCTCCAATACCCTTGTTCGAGGTCCTCCACCCCCCCGTGTCAGTCTCTCGCCTGATGATCGGGGCCACCGATGGAGCTCCTGAGGGCAAGACTGCACTAAGCCGGGGTTATTCCGCAGTCCCAGCAACCTCTTGCAAGACGTCACCGAATGTGCAAGAGCATACACCAAGCGCGGTTGCTAGAGCTGCCTCGAAACCCCACCCATAACAATCTGGTGTCTGCTGGGTCCTGGGCTATCAACCAGCATATGCGGAGTTTAAGATCTTTTACGCGCGCAACGACCCTCCTCCCCAGCATCTACCACCAAAGGGTTATGAGTTGGCGTCACAGTTTAACGCCTTGAGGCCATTGGGCTGGAACTCTGTTTAGCACGTGTGACTAGGTTTTTTCATCGGGATTTCCCTCAAATATGTCACAGTCAACACTCCAAGGCAGATTTACTAATAATAATAATAATAATAATAATAATAATAATAATAATACTATATCTGAGGCGTACTGATGCAGCTAATGGCATATCCTCAACGGACATAAGCCTCCAATACCCTTGTTCGAGGTCCTCCACCCCCCCGTGTCAGTCTCTCGCCTGATGATCGGGGCCACCGATGGAGCTCCTGAGGGCAAGACTGCACTAAGCCGAGGTTATTCCGCAGTCCCAGCAACCTCTTGCAAGACGTCACCGAATGTGCAAGTGCATACACCAAGCGCGGTTGCTAGAGCTGCCTCGAAACCCCACCCATAACAATCTGGTGTCTGCTGGGTCCTGGGCTATCAACCAGCATATGCGGAGTTTAAGATCTTTTACGCGCGCAACGACCCTCCTCCCCAGCATCTACCACCAAAGGGTTATGAGTTGGCGTCACAGTTTAACGCCTTGAGGCCATTGGGCTGGAACTCTGTTTAGCAAGTGTGACTAGGTTTTTTCATCCGGATTTCCCTCAAATATGTCACAGTCAACACTCCAAGGCAGATTTACTATATCTGAATAATAATAATAATAATAATAATATT
>WBZZ01003080.1:0-2500 GCA_019918135.1 Paulinella micropora | reverse complement strand
TGAGACTTCACTGAGATTCAAAAGAACCAAAAAGGAAACCAACCTTACCAAATTGGTAATATATGAACATAAAGGTAATGCGCCACCAGTACCAGAAAATATGGTAATACAGGAATAATTACTAAGTATTAAGTACATAGGAGAGTGAAGCTACCGTGATTATACGGTTATGCTGTAGTGGACTAGGATCTAATTAACTTGTCCAATGGTCCCCTTAATTAGGGCCTAGGACATCTCAGCAAAGACGCAGCCCGACGCATGAGGAGAATAAAGAGCAAAACTATCCCCATATCAAGTGCAACACTACCCAACACACAAGTCTCACCCTGTACTCAGATGAGCAAAATTACTACTTAATAACAGCGAAAAATTTTGTTAGGTCTGACCATAAGAAACATTCAAGCCATATCAGAAATCCCATACTATCCTGAATCGCCCCCGGCGATAGCCTGTCCGGATACATCAACAAAACATATCAGACAATCAAAGTCAAATATGATCCAAATACATCAACGTACCAATTGAATGGACAACAAACATTGCAGAACCTAACTTCGCTTCAAACGACAAACACAAAATGTACGACAAAGCATAAACAATTGCCAGATGTAAATGCACGCAGTTATTATCCACTTGCTTAACCTTAAGCCAAGCACAGAGCAACAGATAAAGTCGCAAGTTAATTGCGTACAACATCACCGCATGTAACCCAACAGGTAAAAGAAAAACAATGACGCCATGCATATGAATGTAAATATGATCACCCACAATAGGTATCTCCCCCTAACTCCGCATCCACTATGTCAAGGAAAGAAAATGCACAGAGCAATACAAAATAAAAGTAATCAAGGGAAATCGCCGTCCACATTGAATTTGACGCGTGACCCGCCCCGGAGGGCGACCCACCATCCAGCTTTACAGGGGGGGGGGGGGGGGGAACTCCCCCTGCCCCGCCGCCCAGCTCCATGATTCAACGCTCATGATCACTTCCAAAACTTAGCGTCCAAAAAGCTCGCCACCGCGCCACCATCTGCCCAGTGTGGCGCCTTTCCGCGTAGAAACATTAGATCAACAGCGAAGCTCCACCGTCCTCCCGCGCCTACCCGGCGCGACACATTGCTAGGTCATAACGACCAACGTTAACTCCTGGCCTACATCGGCCACCACTGTCTACAAACATACGCCTAATGCCTCGGCCCGCGGCCAACTGCTCCAGAACATCCGGCCGACCAGCAATATCACGTGCACCAAACGCCATGTGCTCATCATACTGCCCTTACCCTCCGCTGACAATCGAATAGGAAATCTAAGCAACCCCCCCCCCCCCCCTGGTGGAGGGAGAAGAAAGACGTCCGTCGCGCTCCGACCATCACAAAGCAGAAAAGGTTCCATCTCCCCGGACGAATGGCCTCCCCCACCAAAACGACTGCAAAAGACTGCAAATCTCCAAGTGCCTCTTTGCATAAACACTCCCCACCCGGGAGCAAAGTTCAAAGTCCAGGTCCCCACCGAGCAACATGTCAGGCCACTTAATGAACCAACCACCAAAGATCTGGCCTAACTAGCGGCAATGCCGTAACCCGCTCCACCCGCGGCTCCACGCTGCCGCACAAGCCTTCCATCCGGGCACACTGATCCAGAACATCCGGCTTACTGGCCAAACCGTAAAAGCGAAACGCTACCCGAAATCCATGGGCTCTTGCACTCCCCCTTTGCTGACAATCCGACGGTATGCCGCCGGCTCCATACAAACAACGCAGGAACCAAAATAGCCACCCCGCAAAGTGAGGGAGAGTAATGACTGCTACAGGTTCCACATTGCCGGAAGAATAGGCCGCGCCAAAACCAAACCGAAGGCACAAACACGCCAAAGATGCAAAAATGTCCAATTGCCAAATGTCCGTGGCCTTCATTCCCCTTCCGGAATGAGGGGGAAAACAACCGCCGCCGAAAGCGACTGCAACCATTTCACTGCAACAACAGACGTCGCAAACAAGAACGTCCACCATGCCCCACAACCGGGGCTACCACCGCCTGTTGAAAACGACCCAGACGGAAACCACCGCAGACGAACCAAAACAAAGTAGCGGTGTCCGGCGCCATCCTCCCCCACGCTCGCTGCGAAGCTCCCACGGTTCTGAGGCTCACACCACATCAGGTGCAACATGCCTAGAACTGCAAACTGAAGAACGAATTCCATCACCCGACAACAAATGCAAAGAACGAGTAGGAGGGGAGGCGGCCTGATTTGGGGTCTGTCACAAAGACAGACCCACCGTTGAACCTTGCCATCGTCGCCGCTGCTCCGCTGCTCCGCGCCGTAGCCACGCAGCCGACAACTCCACCGAAATAACCACTGAAGCGAATGAAACAGAAGTATGGCAATCCGCCCACCAAAATGATCGATGGGCTCACTGCCCACGCGCTAACCAAAAGTAAATTGTCCGCCAATCCAGTATGGCAAATATGTCCGAAAACAACAAGCGCGCCACAAGAATAG
>WBZZ01003079.1:50000-60000 GCA_019918135.1 Paulinella micropora | reverse complement strand
TGGAAAAGATTAATTATTGCCTCAAGTTTTTCCCACTCTATTGCTTTCAAGTTCCCCCGATTTCAAATTCCCGTGGCCCGTGAAACACGCGTTGCGGTAAATTTGAGAACTTAGTCTAATAAGCAGGTCAAAAAGACTTGGTGAATTGTCAACGCCGGTAAAGATTTTCAATCGGGCCAGTGTAGTTAAGATGCTCAGTCTGATATTAATATGATCACGGTGACCGACTGCATCATGGTGCCGGAGCGGCTCAGGCTCCGACCAGAGTCTCGTTGGTCATAGCTATTTCAATTTTAATCACGGTTACGTGGATAGTTGATTTGTCAATTGGACGGACAGTCAATAATGCCAGTGTTAACTGTAAGGACTTAATACATCATTTACCAGTCATAATTATAACTACGTAACTTGGTCATCTAAGTTAATCAGTTTTGTGACGTGGCAGCTTCTGTGTGACGTGGCAGATTCTCCCGCGGTTAGTTCAGTTCTCTTACTTATACGAGTTATTAATGTGCGTTTCCTTACCGTGCGAGACAGTCTTGCTAGAGTAGCCCGGAGTGATCCTGGAAGGGATCGGTAAAGGTTCCCGATGGCGAGTCTCTCAAAGGTCATGAGCCTTGGAACCGAGAAGACTATGGGTTTAAAGCAAGAGTACATCCCGCAGTTGGATGGTACCACTCGGAACTATTCCGACTTCCGTTACAAGATAGAGAACTATGCTAAGGGCATCAGTGCCTGGCATGGGGAGTGCGTAGCGCTGGCGTTCCAAGACCCAGCTAAAGCTAAGGTTAAATATCCCTACGATCCTGCAAAAGCAATGGAAGTAGAGGAAAGGGAATTGCCAAACGAGCCAGAGTCAGAGGACACCCCTAACTCCGAGACAGACGATGAAGGAAGCCAGTCAGACAGCGGTAAACAGAGACCAAAACGAAGAAAGATGACAGCAAGACAACCGCAGAAAACAAACCGAAAGATTGGGCAAGGATGTCAGAAGGACAGAAGCAGTGGAAAGATAAGAGAGCTAAGAGACTGAAGCGAGAGAAAAGAAAACAGTCCAAACGAGCTCACACATTGAGAGTAAGAGGCATACAGAAGGAGAAGAAGCATTATGAACGCATGCGAACTTTACAACTCATTCTGTCTGTTGCCTTTTCTCACCCTGTTGTTGTTCGATATCTGCGCACTAAAACAGTGAAAGGACCGATAGAACTAATAAAAACAGTTAGGGCAAGTTTGGTTCAATCTCCGGGGTCAGCAAAAATATCAAAGCACAAATTTTCGAGAACATGTACCCCAAACCCGGACAGAATGTGGATGCATGGTTAAATGACTACATCGCCCTGAAGCAGAGATTGAGAGTCACAGAACACACCCATTTGATGAGGATGACCTCATAAGAAGCCTGCTTGCTAAGCTCGCAAGACACCCCGCATATGGAGAGAGTTTCAAAGCACTTCACTACAACCTACCACCTAACTTAAGACCCAAATTTGACGACTTAGTCGATAGTACGAGAGACACATGGGCATTGTGGAGAAAGGACAAGTGGAAGGAAGAAGAGAGAGAGAGAGCGAACAAGAGCACGAGGCAGCTGAAGAAGGAGACAAACCTCATGCTAGATGATCAGGAAGATGAAGGGGATGGGGGTAAGGGCAAGTACAGAAAGCTTAAGAAGAAGGAGGAATGGTGGCTGAAAGTTACGTGTTTCGCGTGTGACAAGAAAGGTTATACGAAGAAGTATTGCCCGGACACTAAGACCAAGAAACAAAACCAAAAGAGAGATGATAAACTCAAGCAAGAGAAGGGTAAGAGAAAGGGAAAGACACACAACAAGAAGAACAAGCCTAAGAAGGATATAGCTCTACTGAGAGAGGAGGAAGAAGAAAAAAAAGAAGAGTCAGACGAAGACGCATTACTCATTATTATGGGGGAAAGTGAGTCAGGAGAAAATGACGACGAAGAGGAGCCTGAAACATTAGGGAGAGGGAATGCCGAGGCTGGGGAACCTCAGTCTGTGCCAGGTGTTCAACAAAGTGGGCCCAAAGGGAGAACGTCGAGTCTGGGGAACCCCAGACTGAGCCAGGTGTTCGTTTCCCACGGGCAGAACGTAAGAGAATTAGGAGTCCTAACCCCAGTTTTGCCCCTCTACCCTCACTAAACAAAACTACTAAAACCTCAGGCCACAAACATACCAAAGCACCCCCAAAGCATCAAGCGTCTGACACCTCAACCCCTCCACTCAGTCTAGCTAGCTATAGCCGAGAGAGGCCCCGTTCTCTGAAGTGTTATGGGAAAAACAAAAGGAATACCCCTTGTCAGATTTCGCTTGAACATGATAAGAAAGGGCCTAATGCCGTGCAAGCTTCGCGTATGGATTTGGGGGAATACTGCGGATATCACGCTAAAAATCAGGACCCAGAGTACCCTTTACTTGATCTATCTGTCAGCCCCAACCTCCGACCCCCCAAACCACCTTATTATCCAGACGAGAGAGATTTAATAGCTGATGCGAAAGCGAGAGGGTTAGTGATACCACACAATCTCACTACCACTTTCACTGAACAATCTCCACAGAGGGTAAGAGAGGGAGAAAAATAAGGCGAGAAGGGAAGTGAGGGGGAGTCAGGTCCAGGGAACAGCACCGCAAACACCCACATCCACCCACATCGACACCTCACACCACACCACAAGCACGCACATGCGACACGCCAAGACAGAGTGAAGGTGGCGATGAGGAAGAAGATGAAGAAGAGATAGATGAGTATGATCCTGACAATGATTCCCGATGTTCAGATGAAATAAGACATGATGATGCCATGGCAGCATGTATGGATGATTCTGACATTGACACGGAATATCTGCAATTCACGCGAAAAGGGAAAGTTCGGAAATACATACAGAAGCATAAGAAGGAGACTCACCATTTGAGTGGGAGTCCGGCATCTGCCGGACTGCCCAGTGATGTTGCAGGGACCGGGGAGTCCAAGAGGGAACGGCGGGGAGGCACTGCTACAACCTCAACACCACAACCAGGTCCAACACCACAAGCTCAGCCACACACCAACACACCACCCATCATTACGTTCAAAGACATAGCACAGCTCGCTCAACAACTCACTACAACATGCATCAGAGAAAGCAATGGTGAGGTGAAGAGAGTGAGTGAGGGGAAGACGAGTTCTTGACAGACGTGGTAAGAGCGATAGAGGGAGTGTATATTGCACACGCAGTTAGCACGACATTATCCCCACCAACACAAACCCAAGACACCCACACCACTCAGCCACCAACCCCATCAAAACACAAAGACAGCAGACAGAACTATGCATTAGTGTTAGATGGGGAAGGTGGGCGAGATAGGAAAAACACGATAGTTCAGGACAGTGGGTCTTCTAGGGACATAGCCTGCAATCCCGAAATATTACATGACATCAAGTCAGTACCCCCTATTAAGCTAGTAACCGGTAACGGAGAGTGCGAGATAGGGCAGGAGGGGACAGCAAGGGTAACACGCATCAACGGACACGGTAAACCGGTTACGGTGTCAAGGCCTATGCTACTTGACACTAGGTTACCCGTGAATATTGCGTCGACCGGCAGGATGGATCACATCCATCATCGGTCTGTCGTTCATCAGAATGGACAGTTACTTATTCTAAAACACCCCGTAAGAATTGAGGAGAGAGACGTGCTAGTAAGAGGCAGACTCATGTCAACCCTCCTTTACAGGTGGGATGACGAGTTTGACACTCCATTAGACATCAACGACCATTACGAGCCTCCACACAAGAGAAGTTCCTATTTCTTAAGTACAACGAACAATGGCTTCAAACGCTTCGATCCCAGCCGATACTTCCCTCCACAACCTGTGCTATGGCTCATTAGAAAGATCTTGACGAGAGCTTTCAAATGAGCCATTACACAAGCCACACAAATCAGAACAGGCCGAGAACGAATCGTTTGAAGTAATTGCTCGTTGTACTTAAGGACAAGGAACTTCTCAAGCAAAGTAGAGAGGTAGTGGGGTGAAAGGGGAGGGAAACCCCAAGAGAGAGAGAGAGAGAGAGAGAGAGAGAGAGAGAGAGAGAGAGAGAGAGAGAGAGAGATGAGTGTAGACAGTCAGAAGGCAAAACGGGGGAGGTAACGCTGTATGCGTCTTATCCCCGCAAGCCAGGTTCAATCAGGAAGGTAGATATAGAATTGTTCCACTATGCTTGTGGACACTATAGCGTTAAGAAGATGAGAGCTCTGGCGAATGCATTAGGCATAAAGCTAGTAGGAGGACGAGAAGAAAGTAGACTACTGTGAAGCCTGCATGATAGGTAAGGCGAAGCAGTTGCCTAGGTTTAAGGTCAATAGGATAGAGAGAGCTAGTAAGCCAGGAGTAGTACTGCACATAGACACCGGGACGTGGTCAGCACGTTCAATACACGGGAAGAGACATAAATTTTCGGTTACGGATGATTACTCGTTGTTTATTAAAGATTATTATCTTTCGCATAAGAACGAATTTATTGACTGCATTAAGCAGGCGGTAGCATTTTACGAGAGACAGACAGGAAATAGAGTTAGAGAGATAAGGTGTGATCAGGAGTTTGACATCCCGAAAGAAGTGATAGAGTGGTGGAAGCCGAGGCAGTTTATATGGAAGACCTCAGCAACGGGGACAAGGATGGAAACCCCATAGCTGAGAAAGCTAATGATATAACGGCAGGAGCCGCAAGGGCTATGCAGTATTATGCCCATTGGGCAGAAATGGAGCATTCTGCCACCACCCTCCACAACATCTTGCCCGCCACTCATGGGCCAAGAAAGGAGATTTCCCCATATGAGCAGCTTTTAGGCAGAAAACCTTTCCTAACCCACCTCAGACCAATAGGATGCATGGGAGTTATGTACACAGGTAAAGGTAGAAAAGGTCAGTTTAGAGGAAAGAAGGTCATGCTAGTAGGGTACGACTTGTTTAGGGAGTTATACAGATTGTGGGACGGTAGGAAGAGCAGGAGTTAGAAACGTGCGGTTTAATCCGTACATGATAGGTAAGGAAGCACACCCAGATAGGACAGTAGAGTGGGATGAGGATGTAGCTGAGGGGGAGAGTGAGAGTAAGGATGTCGATGTCGAACAGACACACACCACAACCTCCACCACCACAGCCACCACCACCCACACACAAAAGGACACGAAACAGACTCATGACGATGACGACTCATATTACCATGTCGATGATGTTAGTCAGTCAGACAGTCAACAAGAGCAGGGGGAGTATGGAGGGGACACAGGAGGAGACAGCTTAGATCACAATCACACACCAACACAAGATAGCTTCTCTACACAGGACATCGACACAACATCGACAGCGGCACCCCATCCCACCGATACAACCCCACAGACAACCAACACAGGACTAGGACACGCACACGCACTCACAGATGCATCTGATCCACAGACACAACACGAGAGAAGAGCATATGAAGAGAGTGAGCAGCCTAGTAAAGGAAGAACATGGGAGCAAAGTGATAAGATCACAGAAGCTAACATAGTTCACAAAGGAAAGAGAGCAAGACGACAAGCACAACAACCACAATCACGACCGCATACTGAACTAAAACGAGAACGAAAGGTAGTTGAGGTTCAGGAACTAGAGGGAGTGAGAGTGAGAGTCCCTGCAAGAGAGTGGGGAGAGGAGTGGGCAGAGAAGACTTACGGAGAAGGATGGGAGAGCAAAGTACGCATAGGAAATAAGGAATAGTGAAGCAGAAATGTGCCCCCAAAGACAGGTTAAGAGTTAGAAAACAACCTAAGCCATCTCACTTTGTACAGTTTGAAGACAAACTAGAGAAGATGCTAGATTCAGAGATCAGCAAGTACAGGGTAAGTGAGGGAGAGAATCCGTATTGCCTGCCGGAGAGTTGGAGAGTGCTATGTTATGTCATGAAAGATGCATGAATGAGCTGAATGAGCTTTTGCTTTATCTTAACATTCGTGTGCCGAAAGAGATAGCAGAGCAGGGTATGACAGCGAAAGATTTGCAAGAAGGCATGAAGAAGGAAATACAGTCTCTTAAAGACTTTAAGACATACACTTGGGTTAACTATAGTGAAGCCAAAAAAGGCTGGAGTATGCAATATAGTTAGGCTCACATGGGTTCATAAAGTGAAGATAGACGAGAACAATAGGAAGTTTGTTAAGTCCAGACTAGCTTTGAGGGGAGACATGTTAGAGCCAGGAGTTAGTTTTAACCCTGACCAGTTGTTTGTTCCTTGTGCCTCGCATCGCTCACTGCTCATGCTTGCAAAGCTTGCTGCTTGGCACGGCCATTGGCTGTATGGTTTTGATTTTAAGAATGCCTACCTAAATACGCGAATGCCTGATCCTGTGTTTGCATATGCTCCTGATGGGTTAGACAGAGAGGGGCATGAGGGGATGATTTTGCGTATTGATGGTGCTTTGTATGGCGCGCCGCAAGCAGGCCGTAGATGGTATGAGATATTAGCCCCGAAGTTAAAGGAGCTTAGCTTTAGGCTTTTAGACTCAGACCTCTGTATGTTTGTTGAGAATGACAAGCCCATAAGAGAAGCCATAGTGGGGATTTTTCATGTAGATGACTTAATCTTCACGGCGCCTAGCATGAACGCGTATGAAGATTTTGCAAGTGCTTTGGAGAAGCATTTCCCCCTAAAACTGCTAGGAGTTGCAAGGGAGTTCAAAGGGATTGAAATAGTACAGGAAGGAGGACGAATTGTCCTTCATCAACGTAAGTACCAGTTACAGGTGTTAAGGGAGTTTGGGTATGGTAAGTCCCGCCCCGTAAGCACCCCTGCACTAGATCAGTTGCCCTTAGCTATGTCCGATGATGCAGCGTTGCGTAAGTTCGCTATAGCTAGCATAGTTGGTAGTCTTCTTTATTTAGCTAAGATGACTAGGCCGGATATAGAACAGGCGCTCAATGCAGCTAGTGTTATGCAGACCATAGATAAGGGAGTCACTTATGCAATGTTAGGAAGGATATTGGGGTATTTAATTGGCTCATTTCGCGGTTTGGCATTTCACGGGCCTAAATCCTCGCAAGAGGGTCAATCCTATCCAAAAGTCACGTTATGGTCTGATGCGGCCCATAAGGTTTGCAATAAGACCGGAAAGTCACGTACGGGATACGTAATTCTATGGGGAGCGGACCCTATAGGTTGGCTTTCTAAGAGACAGAGTAGGATAGCCCTTAGTTCGAATGATGCTGAAATATTTGCAGCAGCAGAATGTATTAGAGAGGTTCTAGCTGTAGGAATTCCGCAAAAAGGTCCGGTTGAATTATTCGAGGATAATACCCAAACAATTCTCGCAGGCGAACGGGGATTATCCGGACCACGCACCAAACATATACCTCTCGAACTACATTTCATACAAATCATTCACAGAGAGATGGTGAGATAAAGTTTATTAAAGTCAGTACTAAGAAACAAATCGGTGATCTACTCACCAAACCATTACCTCGTGATCAGTTCATGTATCTATTGAACAAATTCACGGTCATCATTCCGGAATCCCCGGAATGATCGCAGGTGTTTCACCGATGTTTTGTGTTTTGTTCTTCTTTGTGTTCTCTTTTGCGAGTGTGTCCTCTCCTATAGGTGTTGATCTGGGCGCCCGTGGCAATCGGATCGTAGGATCGAGGCCGTTGGTGGCGGGCCTCCGGAGGCTTGCCGGGACTCGGGTGGCGGGTGGCGACACCCACCAGGCATTTTCGGCGACCGGTGGCAGCGGAGATCGGACAACTTACCTTCAACGCAAAGAACTGATCGCTTACTTTCTTTTCACTTTTTTCACACACCTCTACTATATTTATATATATAATTTTTTTAGACTTCTGATACCCCTTACGGCCCGGGAAGCGCTTGCAAATTTTTCATTTGCTTAAGAACAATAAGACACTTATGACGAATAGTTATAGCATTGACAAATAACTAAGGGGGAGCGTTGGTCATAGCTATTTCAATTTTAATCACCGTTACGTGATAGTTGATTTGTCGATTGGACGGACAGTCAATAATGCCAATGTTAACTGTAAGGACTTAATACATCATTTACCAGTCATAATTATGACTACGTAACGTGGTCATCTAAGTTAGTCAGTTTTGTGACGTGGCAGCTTCTGTGTGACGTGGCAGATTCTCCCGCGGTTAGTTCAGTTCTCTTATACGAGTTAATACCGCAGACGATGACACTCAGATCACTGATGACTCATGATGATATTAAGTTAAACTCAGTGCAGCCAACCGTTACCGTCCGGGGACTCGTGACTTTCAGGCTACTACGTGACCGTGATTTACTACAGTTGAATATTAATATTGTCAGCCTGAGTTAGTTGAATTATACTAAACTTCAAAATATTATCAGTTACTACTTTAATATGATAGTATCATCAGTCCGATTGGACTCCCTTGATTTTCAGCAAGAGTCACACTCACCGGTTAGTGGCCCGGACGAAAAGTATCATGCGGGGCGGCCCGCGTGCCGAGTTTCAGTGACGGTGTTCATCAGACCGGCTGACACTGCTGCTCGAGCCAGGAGCCTGTCAGGCTGACAGCGTCACCAGGACCGCCGGGCTGTCAGTGATCACTTGTCAGACTGTCAGCCGACTCTGAGTCAAAATTTTACAATAATTTTAAATGCCGATTGGTCACCTCAAATTGGGAAGAGAGGAAAAACGAAGAAAAAGCCGATCACATTTGAACCGTCGTCGGGGTTGAACATTAAAGACTCAGTCTGATCAGGAAAGAGAGTAAACCAGAATGGGGCTGTTACAGAAAGAGAAAGAAAAAGGGCACTGCAAACAGAGACGGAGACTTATGAAGTAAGGAAGGTACGTTAATCACTAATCTCAATTACTAAGCAAGACGGGCAGCGGGGACGCGACTGCATTTATTGCCTCGGCCCTGTAATACCTCATCATTCATGTCGTATGTATCTCAATAAATTAAAGACTCAGAACTTCAACATGGGTTGGTACAGTGAAACCGTGTCATGCCCGAGACCGGATGCAGTTTAGCCTCGTGCCCAGGACACGAACATGAGTTGGAGCACTTTAAGGTCATGCCCAAGACCGAATACTAATGGCTGAGATGAGTGTGCTTAACAACTGCTATGCGTCAGTGGCAGTCTGCCATTGATTGCCGCCGATAAGTTTCTCACCTGAGCTGCAACTCTATTTGTTCTCTCGTTCGCGATGAAGTTTCACTCGATAACCAGGCCATCGTGATCCAACGATCGCTGCAACGCAAGTGTGGCGAGTGTGCTCAGTGTTCAAGAACTGATCGAAGACGAGACAATTTAATCAGCCAAAGGTCTGCACGAGGCCGAGCACTCCCATAACTCCCAAGCCAACATAGATTAGCGTGGTTCTGGGGGGCAGCAAGCAAAGAAGCACGCATGTTTCGAGAAACAAAACTTGCGCAAAATGCAAAAGGAAAAGCTGTACCAGAAAAGAAAAAAGAAAGGAAAGAAAAAAGAAAGGAAAGAATAAAGAGAGAAAAGGAAGGATGGGCATATTACTTGTTCTTGGCTACATAGGCGGCGGCCTCGCTCTGTCGCCTGTTAGCATGGTATGTCTGTGTTTGGTGCGGTTGCTAGTTAACAGCTTGTCTTACCTCCAACTAAAAATTTGGGTTTCGGGTGCAAGAGAGCGCAGCGTTTTGCTGCCTGGCGTGGCTCTCTCGCACCCGAAACCGGAATTTCGAGATAGTATAGCATGACCCTGAGGTGTTTACCTGTTGCACATTGGGCAGCGACCATCCACGAACTTATTCCCGCAGTTGGGGCAGCCTTGCGAGACAAACAAGCAGACAAACAAGACACAACACGGACAGACAACACAGACAGACATGGACAGACAGATAGACAGATAGATAGATAGATAGATAGATAGATAGATAGATA
This sequence comes from Paulinella micropora, assembly GCA_019918135.1. Taxonomy (NCBI): domain Eukaryota; phylum Cercozoa; class Imbricatea; order Euglyphida; family Paulinellidae; genus Paulinella; species Paulinella micropora. The sequence continues at coordinate 50,067 of WBZZ01003079.1, read as the reverse complement.
GATAGATAGATAGATATATAGATAGATAGATAGATAGATAGATATTACTGAAGGAGTTGTAGCCGTC